>DF241605.1:45682-137933 GCA_000507305.1 Breviolum minutum Mf 1.05b.01 | reverse complement strand
TATATATATTAGATAATATACTTTGCAATTGAAGTGAGTTATAATAAACCATCGCTAAACCTGCTTCTACATGGTACATATGTTAATAAGTAAGCCATTAACTTAACTTTCACCCCTTAACGAATCCCAACAGTGATTTTTGTCGGATTTGTTGCTGCAAATCCGGCCTCCTAAAAATGGGCTTTCCCGACAAAAAAAACAAAAGAAAGTGTTTAACCAGGGGGCTAAATTCCAATGGATGCATGTATGGTATATAACATTATGTATATACGTACACCTACATTTACCATAAACATCCAATGTAAGTGAATATACCATTCAGGGATGCTATGGGAATGAAGCATCGAAGAGGTCAGTATAACACAAGGAATAAATAAATTAGAATGGCAAGCCACATAGCTAATAGCTGGCAGTGAGAACCCGTAACTCATAATGAATCATGTTGATAAATAACTTCTTTTATATACACTATAGTAGTATATAACATGACTTAAAAAAAAATAAGTGCAACTACCACTCTTGCTGTTAACCCAAGCCGGCTAGGAACTGCGGTTATCACTGGAAAACTTGTAGGAGATGAATCAGCTTTTGCGGTGTACAGGTACATTTCCTCAACAAAATTTCTAGTTGGTGGTTTCAACCCAATTGAAAAAAAAACTCCCTAAAACTAACATAGCCCCTGAAAATAGGCCATCCCAAAAGGAAACTAGTATTCCAACCATCCAATTCCAGGTGCTATGTTAGTTTCAGGGAGGGTAGTCAAATTGAATCATTTCCCTAAAGTTCGGGCTGAAAATTCCAAAAAAATATTTGAGTTGCCACCACCTTTAATTTCTATCTTTCCTTTGGAAATCAGATCTTCCGAACGGTTTGTTGTCAAATTTGGGATGTCCAAAAAAGTTTCCAGCTCCTCAAGTTCCTCTTTCCCCAAACCTCCCACCCAAAAAACCTTAAAACCTCAGCCAAACCCCAGGGGGGTCCAGCCCCGAAAACATCCAAGGCCACACCCGTCCTCTGCGGTCCCTTCCGAAAGGTCTGACATTTTCCGTTCTTTCCGGCCGCCTGTAGGAAGGAGTGATGGTCGTCCCAGTGGTGACCACCGAATTGCTATATGTTTTCAACCTAAAAATGTCATTCCACAACATGTTTACAAAGGTTAGACGGTTAGCCCTTGGCTGATATATATATATATATATAGTGGCTTGAACATAAAAAGGTCATAATCCATCAAGAAGTACCTCTAATACGCGGATGTCCTTCAATATATCTGCTGAAAGGTCATGAGAGCAAGAGCGCAGGCATGGTGGTAACCCATGCTACTGGAGTGGGCAAAAAAACATCCGCTAATTCCAATCAATTTTGCCTCAACTCCACTGCTTCAGGATCCAGGTTTGGGATCCAACTGATGCTGTAGATCAAGAAGTGCCAAGATTATTAGCAGCAAAGAACTCGGCACAAATTGCCTATGAAACAAATACAAACACTCCGAAAAAAAGTGGTAGCAACACTTTGCACACTGCATCATCCTTAAAGCCAAACAATAAAAGAAACATATGTGCCACAGAGTAACTTCAATCCACCTCTAAACCCAATAAAGATCGAAGAAACATAAGAAGTATCCCACTTGATCAACTTAATATTGTCTCATTACCTATACCCCAAATACTCAATATATGGTATATGTTCAAACATGTGGTTTACTTCTTTATGATAAATGTAGGTAAACAAGTATACCATACATGTGACTGTTTGGGACATACACATGTCATGTTCATTTCCCACATTTAACATAAATCTCAACCATCTTCCCACAGATCCGATCCGCAACGAGTAAATTGCCTTCAACCAGCATTGCCATTGGATTGAGAATTTGCCCCTCTTTGAGCAAACAAAAACTATACAGGAGAATCAGCGACAAACACATCCGGTGTTAGCCGTCGTTTTTTGCGATCGTGAAATGACGGAGGTGAAATGTGGGGTTTGCTACAAATGGCCGAGAATATAAATGTTTTTTTTCAGGGTTATTTCACCCCTTTTATAACTGGTAGGGGCCCATCATCAAGAAAAAAATGAAGGAGCCAAAGCATGTGATTTGGATATACAGATATACAGCGAATCTTGAAATATCAAATTTCGTCAGTATATCAGCTAATGGTAAATTGTTGGTTTGGGGCCCGGTGGTTTGGATTCCTGGGAACCCCCTATGAAAGGGAATACTTATGGGTGTCAAACCAAGAATTAACTATTAGAATACTGTATACTATTAGTTGATTCTATGTGGCAAGAAAAATTGTATGAAGAAACCATATATGAACCTTTTTTTCTGCAAGAATCTCCAATCCCAAGGCAATTAAGCATGAGGAAATTGATGTCGGTTTGGCCACCAAAAAAGCAGGGAGATACAGGCAACTGACAAGACTGATGTCCTTCCAAATCAAAGACCCAATGGAATTGCAACACTGAAAAACCACATAGCATGACTCAACATTGCTACAAAAAGATCACAAAAAATACCCTCCAGGGAACTAACATATACCACCTTGGGAAAAGGAAAATCATCTTCAAAAATGCATTTTCAGGTAATATGTTAGTTCCCCGGGAGGGTATGCTCATTTCTTGCCGCAAGATCTGATACAACAGAACAATTTCACAATGAGGCGCACAAGAAATCTTTTGTCTTCCAGTCACTTGTTCAATCCTTTCTCTACACTGCATCCAGCACCGGCCACCCTTGGGATCACGCGATCCGACTGCCAAATGGGTCCACCGGCCACCGTTCTGGTTGATTTTTCGCCGGGGCACCCAGATTGCTGAGTGCTTCTGAATCTTTGAACCGCCAGAAGTGGATCAACAAAAATACCAAGGAGATACATTTGAGTTGAAAAAATATGGCATGGATGTAAATACATTTCCGTCACCAAAAAAGAGTTGCTTATGCCCAAATTTGTACATGTTGATTGGCTGTTCTTTGTTTTCTCAATCTTCCCACCCATGGTTGTGTTCTGTAGAGAGGCAGGACAAAGACTTCAATCATGAGACACAACAACGAAGTATCACGGGATATATACAAAATATCAAAATATCAATTTACATATTATGAACTTTCACACCAATGTTCATAGCAATTGCATATGATATATAGTGGATATGCATAGGGATAGTCTGAAGGTTCCTCTCCTCACATCTACCACAGCTCCACAGCTCTCAGCCAAATGGGCTGATGGTTAGGCCATCAATCACGGCCTAACAAAAACGGTGTTTGATGCTCGCCTTGAAGTGGTGTTAACTTCACCATGCCATCAACCAAGCACTTTTTCAGCCAAATGAAAAAAGTACGCGGCCCCTTTTTGGTTGTTTCCAGGGGATTTTTGTTGGGGATTAAAAACTACGCAGTTATGTAGGGATTAGAATTTTAAAAAAATCATTGTAAGGATCCCGTTCTTAAACAACCAGTATTTCATGGAATGTCAAAGGGTTTTTTGTCGTGGCTCATGGAAAGGTGCTAAATGTTGTTCGTGTTTTTTTCGTTATATAAAAAGAAAAACAGTTGAAACACTTCTCATCAAGTTGGAAAACACAAACATCGGGATTCATAGGGTAAAATATGAGAAAAAAATGAATCCACCTAGTCTTGCATGGGTCTTTCATCCTTGTTTTTTGTTCCATGATCGAATGTGCTCAACTGCTCGACCATGTTTCCAATGAAAGGTCTTAGTTGAACCCTGAACTTTCTACGTGACATGACCTACCTTCTTTGGTGATGCCAAAAACAGCCACACCAATGAAAAACATTACAATACACACATCGGCAAGTTGATATCTTAAGATCTTCAAGTTCAATACTTCACTTTTCAGAAGCCTCAAATGACTTACATATAACCAATAGAAAGGGTTGCAATATACGCTGTCTTCGTAGATTGGTGAATTTATGAGCATTCCACTGGCAATGTCATCCCTCCCCTTTCTTTATCTAGGTGTTTTCACTGCTCAAATGTAAGTCAGGGGTACTAATTTCCATGATTAATGAAGATGGGATCCCAGTCGGAGTTTCAATCAGTCGTCCTTTCTGCTAGAAAAAACCATACAAACCCATTCCAAAAAGTATCAAACTCCCAAAACATCTGCTAGCATTCTCAGCATCATATCATCTTGTCGCATTTTTTGGCGGAGATACCCTTGTCAATGTTGTAACTAACATGTATGTCCCAACTTCAAACATGCTTCCCGGAACCAACAATCGCTCCATGTGATTCAAATTGACCATTATATTCCCTACTTAGAGGTCACTTTACCTTTACAAAGGGGTCACGTAAACTCACCATCCCTCCAAAAAAGGTCACGAAAACTCAGAATTGCCAAGGCTATGGAGATAGACCACCCCATGGACACACGGACCATGCCTGTATCACCACAAAGGCTAAGATGACACTTAAGTCGATGCCAAAGATTGGTGGCATCCACCCCCTCAGGATGTTTGAGGAAGGTGCTATCCGGTCGAACCCCACGCCGGTTTTGGGATGTTTTTTGCTACGTTGGATTTGTTGAAGTTTGAAGCTGCCTAAACACGGGGGAAACCAGTGGATGTAAATTGGGTTCCCTTCACTTCATTAAAAAATGAGGTGAGTGATTATTTACCCACTGTCATGGGGTTTAGGCATGCCTCAAGCTAAATAGTTGGTGTTTTGAATTTACAGTAACATATGTAACATATTTGGAAAGAAAACAACTCGCATATATAATCTTATGGCCGCCTTCCCCAAAATGAATGTGTGTTGATTTCTTTTCCATCCAGAAAGGTATGAAACCACCAAGTACAGTATAGCATAGATTTTGGTGTTAGGGGTGAAGAAAACAACAATCCCGGTTTCATGGAAGAACCCTTTACGTCTCGTTGCCCCCCAAAAAAGAAAGGTATTGGTGCAGTGTTATGTGATTTTACATTACAGTATAGCTGCAGAAAATGGCTTTGTACGGAGTCTCCGTTTTTGTATAAAATACCAGTTCGAAGAAACACTACAGTCAATAACATGCCTGATGGCGCTGTACCTTCCTATCTATGAGCCACCAACAGAAATCACCCAAAGAATGATCATTTTGTTTCAAGGAAATCGCTTCATTGGGTAGGAATTGGGTGATATTTCCACATCCCAGGATTGCTTTCACATTGCAAAACAAAGACTACACTCCCCCCAAAAAACTAGCGAATTGACACCCAAAACTGATGGTTAAGAAAAGGTGAGTCCTTTGAAACACCGTCCTTTTTGTTGGCATCGATTTGTCATATATTTCTGGGGTGCACGGAATGTGAAATACTGGCCAACAAAAATTGACTGGATTGGACTGATTGGACTCCAAAAGCACGAAGCTATTTCTTGGGTGCGGCATCTCGGCATTGGCAGGGGTTAGATTCACATAATCTATTCCATCATTCCTTCCAATTATACTGGTTGTATCGAAAGGTCATGCCAAAAAGTACAATCCTTAAGAACACCATACATCACCTAAACAACCATCACCTAAACATCACCTAAGCATGGTATAAGCCCTTACATCACCTAAACAACCATCGAGTCGTTGATTTGTTCACTGCTCAGTATGTATTGCTCAAATCCTGCAGATAGAACTATGGGTAACGACGAGAGTCTTACACATCTTCCACGTTAAAGACTGTTCGCTTCCCATCATAAACAAAAACATAACTCAACCCAGTTGAATCCAGTAGAAATGTCACCAACAGAAATGCCAACCAATATCCATGTATGCCGTGATCATGTAGCTGTTTTTGGCAGAAATTCTTGAACACCTTCTAACACAAAACATCTCAAGACATCAACCAGCAAAAACAAAACATCACCTTCAAACAGCAAAAAACATGTAAAAAAAAACAGGCACCCTCCCTGGAACTAACATATCCCTTAACAAGGGACTTTTTTTTGAGTGAAGATGATGATTTTCCTTTTCCCAAGGTAGGATATATGTTGGTTTCCTGGAGGGTAAACCACTCCCCCGACCGCCCAAGCTGAGTGGACCGGAACCTAAAGAGATTCAAATAGGGATCAGTAAGCTGAATCATTGAGTAGAACGGCTGTCGATAGGGATTGATGTTTGGAAACCTCAGGACGGGTTTTCAACGGAAAAAAGCCTCGTGGTGATTCAAAGTGACCTTTTTGGGATGGTTAAGTGACCCTTTCAAGGGGTTAAGTGACCTCCAACTAGGGGATGAAAAGGGCACTTTGAATCACCTGGCTGGGATTGTTTGTTTGTTGTCATGTGTCATGGGGCGTATCTACGCGATGGTAATTCGTATTTTTGCGACTTAAATAAACCATAAAAAATGTTCAGGACATACCAATGGCTAGAATCGTGCGGAAGAGTGAGAATATTTTGGGATGTGCTGAAGTGTTATAAGCACCATGAAAAAAGGAGAACAACAAGAGTTGAGACTGACACAAATCTAACATGACTCTTTTCAAAATTGTTGCAATTGTTGTGTACAATTGGTATATACATACATTGTGCCCTTGGCGTAGTCAGAAATTGTTCCATGTGCATGTACTATAGCATATGATTGGATCGAGCTCAGAGCTAAAAGCAGGAAACAAACAATTGAAACAATCATCGCCATTAGCGCGTGCTTTAAAACCCGGAGTGCCAGAAGTGTTTCGGAAAAGCCAGTCATGGAAGTTGAGCTGATCATTTGATTTATAAAATGGGTGTGTGTAAAAAATTTGGGAGCCCTTTATACAGCCCTACAATCACATATGATTTCTTAGACTTAAATGACAAATGAATCATTCCTGGTGTGTGATACTTAAGGGGTGTCACTACATCACTTCGAAACACTGCCTATATCTCCAAAAAACATGGTTGATAAGCCTCAGTCGCCAAGGCGACCAATTTTCCATGCTCCACAAAGTTAGTACATGGTGAGTGAGAGAATTGAAACTGAGATGGTCAGTAAACCACATAGTTCTTCACCAACCTCATCTAGTTGGTGGTTTCAACCCATCTGAAAAAAAATAGTCAAAATGGGTTCATCTTCCCCAAATAGGGATGAACATTAAAAATATTTGAGTTGCCACTTTTGTCATATTGAAACCTTTCTCATTGAAGTCGGTTTCCATTACATCTCCACCATTTTAAATTTCAGGTCCGGCTTGCGGCTTGATTCATCGATATACATATTCAGGATTTAAAAAAATGATGGTCGGAAATCCCAAACCTCCAAGGAAACATCCAACCCACCACGCACGGTCACCCATGGTTAAAACCATCATCACATTTTCCAAGCTCTCTGGGATGTGCACCACATGATGGTGATCCGTAAGACCAGCATAGCCTTGAAAAAACAAACACAACCCAACCAACGAAAACAGGAGAAGCACACGACTTTACCAGTCAACCCAAGCAACAAATCAGTGCGCATTGAGGAGGGTTCAAAGATTCAGGGTGCGGTCAAATGTGTATCTGGCAGTGCTTGATATGTGTAAATGTACTTATATTTGCAAATGGGTAATTTAAAAACATTGCTGAAGACCTGAATTTAAGGTCATTTTTGGGAGGAGCATCCATACTAAAACACTATATACATATTTTTAGTGCGATCAAATCAGGTCACTATAAATTACCAGTGACTAGTACCTATAAATGGATTTAATTTATATATATGTGACTATGCTTTTTGTCTATGTTATAGTCCAGCCTGAACACCAACAAGAGGCAAAGATGTTCTACAACTACGATCCCCAAGAAATAAGTTTTGAGTTCAACCTTTCAGCGCTGGACACCCTTGAATCCCATTGTGATTAATACACGCGGCCATTGCTGGGTTTCCATCGAAAGGATGCAACAAATATCAACCTTGATCATCATGCTCAATGACTCCAGGGATATGCCAAGTATATGGATCAAGCGATACTGTTCATAATTCTTCACTTTCAGTTTTTTGATTACACTTTACATCACTGAAGCTAAACATAGCTCATGTCAAACGATGGTTGGAAGTTAACTTTCCCTTTGGGATGGTAGCTTTTGAGAGTCGAACTGTTAAACTTTGGAAGGGAAAAACACTAACTACAACTGGTGGTTAAAACCATACCCAAACAATCCATGTATGGTATATTTCCCTACATTTACCATAAAAATCAACCAAATGTAGGTAAATATACCATACATGGATGGTATGGGATAGACCGGTTAAGCTTGCTTATCCCCTTTAAAAAAAGGGTATGTGACCTCTTCTCCAAGACCTACGTCGATAAGAAACCCGAAAATGTTTCCGCTATGGGAGGTACAACCGTGTCAAGCTACTACCACAACGGAAGTCATTCCAAATGTTTGGACACAAATGGTACCAACGACAAGATTCATCTATGGTATGTTTACTTACCTACATGCATGGCAGTTTTTTTTCTGGTAATATAGTGTTATACCATACACGCATACTATGGGCCATACTTGTAGTATTGCATATGTCCATTTTCTCCTTAACAGCCCACGCGTTCTGAATTCTAAGCTCCTTTTGAATAAACAAAGCAATAAACAATCTCCCGGCCGGCCGAGTTGCCATGTAGATCTTGCAGAAGTTCAGCGTGCTCAAACGCAACATCAACTGGAGGTAGGCAACACGAGGATTTGCCCAAGGGCGTCACAGGGACCATGGCCGAGAACTATGGGGGGATCCCACCTTGGGGTGATTCCTATACATGGGGGGAGCCACCTTTAAAATTGTGTATAAAGAAAGCTGCATTTATAAATGGCTGTTGGGGGTAGTTCATAGTTCCAAATCATACTACGGAAGTTGCGGGATGACACGTAAGTTCTACCAAAGCTGATATCAAAAGGATGATAAACCTCTTGAAAAGTAGTGTACAAATTGCAAAAAACTACTTGCTAGTCATGTTAACTGGCTCCATGTGAACAACCCTACGGCAACAATCCACCCAATCAAACACTGAACAAATGCAGAATAAATAACAACAACTAACAATACTTTGCCTAGCAACTCAAACATATAAGTTGCATGGTTAGAGCCAGGTCCAACTTGCCTTGTAACACGGCTTCTTTTCTCACAACTCTCTGGTCCAAACAACATATTTCACCAAGCTACTAATTTCGACTGAACCATGATGAGAGTAGCAAAAAATAGGGTTTTTAGGTTATTCACCAAAAAGACAACGATTTCATTCTCATATCATTTGTGATGATTCCATTCCCAATTGGCCATCCCCAAATAGAACAAACCAAAACGCAAAAAATCCTGTCATCTCCAACAAAATGCCGAACACCAAGGCCTTCCACCATAGCATTTGTTGGTTTTCACCAAACGCCAACTCGACCCTTTCCCACCCACCCGGGGCAGCGCACACAAGCATCCGTTCTGGAGAAAGCCTGGCTGTTGATAAACAGAATGGGATTTACACCCCTGAAATTTAACATAGCCCTTAAAAATAGGCAATCCCAAAAGGAAACTCATCTTCCAACCATCATTTTTCAGGGGCTATGTTAAACTTCCAGGGGGTATGTCAATGGAAACCACCATGAATAAAACCAAGGATCTACGCACACCCCTAAGGCTTCCAAACACCTTGTTTTCTGGAGATATTTGGACCCCAAAAGCCCTACCCAAAAGACGAAAAACCTCACCTTTTGTGGGAATGATACCATTCCAAAAAAATGGAACAACATGAAAGTGCTTCCAGTGATTTTCATCCAAACTTTATAGACATTGCCAAGATCTACTGTCATCAGGTGAGAATTATATTATAGCTTAGCATCCAAGGTTACTATAACATGAGGCTACACTTGGGATTTTTTGGACTACCATCTGTGATCATCGAAATTGGTATATGTAGATCGCAACCTTTCGAAGCAAATCAATCTATAGTTTAAGCCCAACAAAATGCTGTTTGAGTCTCTCATAGACCCAACTATATAAAACTTGTGTTGATCCACGATGTGATCTTTCCATGTTCTTCCCCCAAAAAAATCACACTTAAGCCAAAAACACTTGAACAACACATCTGGAATCCCATTCAACCCCCCCTGCTGTTTTGTTGGTGTCTCCTTCCAGTTGGCCGCCATAGTCGCAGCAAGGCCAGTTGCCATGCCATGCAATCGAGGACCGTTCTTCGACCTTTGGGTGGAAGCGACCGGAATTGGATGAGAAATTGTTGTTTGATGATGGGAAACTCAAGTTGCAAAAAAATTCTCATTTCCAAATCGGTTGCTTAATGATGGTTGCTTTTGTTTTTGGAAGTCACGAAAAATTCTAAGTTTGAAGAGCAACCAAAGCTTCCTTTTTTTGGAATTGAAGTTGCTTAATTGCGGGAATTCCCCAGAAAAAAAGGGAGTAAAACAAGGAGAAAAGACGTTGTGTGTTGATAAACCATTCTGAATCCCAAATTACCTTGATAGGGATGACCTGGTGGTATCGGCTGCGATCAAATTCACTCATAGTATGCATACTTAGATGCTTGTGGTGGCTAGCAATCAAGATTCCCAGGTCCCTTGGGTCCCCCGTGCCTTTCTGCTCGACTCCTGAAGATCCAAATTGACGGAGTCCGTTGTTTTGAACTTCAAAAGCATTCAAGTCGCAGAAGGCAAGCTGTTCAAATTGATTTGTGGTACCCTCCAGGGAACTAACATATCCCACCTTGGGAAAAGGAAAATCATCTTCAAAAGTGACTTTTCATGGGATATGTTAATTCCCAGGAGGGTATATTCGAAAATAGCTACCCTGTAATTTTGATTGATTTTGAGGTTCTTCAGATCCTCATTTTAGTAGGAAACTATATACATCATCCAAATCGCTCCAACTCGCTTCCACAATATATCACCAGGGTAGATAGTCTACCAGAAGTTTGGAGAAAAAGAAATCTCAATGTGATTGAACCATGTTGAACCATTTTTCTTGCTTTCAACGGCAAGGTGTGGGACATTAGTCATCTGGTTTACTTCCACGCATCCTGGGTATTTGCATAGTATTTCTGCATCAACAGTGCTGAATCGAATTTCATCTAGGAATGTTACATCCAAAATGTCATGATCATCATCATCATCATCATCATCATCATCATCATCATGGTCACCTCTTCAAGTCACCTCTTTGCGTCTTCCCCCAGACCCCCAAAAAAATAGCCTTCGGGGTAAGGAGGACCAAACGGCAGTAGCGGCCACCACCTGAGAACATCGTGGGAGGCCCCGGGAAGTGACGATTTTGGGTCCGAAGATTGCATGGGGAATCTAAGGGCCTTCTTTCCTATGGAGTTGGCAATAGGGAGGTTACCCTGCAGATTTCCACGCAACATGTTGAACAGGACCAAAGCTTGTTGAAAAGAAACCGCAACCAACGGTTTCAAACCGTGACGGCAACTTGTTGTTTCCCAGGGGTAGGGGTCTGGTGTATCTTGAAAGAAAGGCGTGTTGTTCCAGTGTCTTTTTCAGAATGTGGATGTGGATGCTTGGCCAATAAACAAAGAACATTACACTCCCTGGAACTAACATAGCCACTGAAAATGGAGTTTCCCAAAAGGAAACTAGTATTCCATAGTATTCCAACCATCCATTTCCAGGTGCAAGCTGTTAGTTTCAGGGAGGGTACACCATGATATGATGTCATATTTGTGCAAAGTACCTGGGATACCTGCCACGGACCTCCAGAATTGGGACCATATTTACTAATTGATAGCTTCACTTTGGGGGACCACATCACCACTTCTTGGTTCCCTGTGGAACGGTTCCTGAGTCTCCAACACCAACACGTGCAGCGCCAGTCAGCCACCTGGCTTGCTGGCTTGGTTTGTTTGAACTCATTCCATCCATGGGACTGGTCTATTTACCTACAGGTGGTTGATTTGTATGGTAAATGTAGGGAAATATACCATACATGGATAGTTTGCGGAAGGAATTTTGATATACACCTCCGGTAAGCTAAAATAGCCACATAGCCTATGTTACCCCATCTTTCCTCTTAAAACCAACAAAAGGCTTGATGTTCCATGGCTATGTTAGTTTACAGGAGTGTATGTTGTGCCAGAACAGTTGTTTGGCGTTTTAATGTGTTTCACACCGAAATGTTCATCGCCAAAAGTCATGGATCGGAGTTGTGTTGTTGTTGAATGAGGGGATGTTTTGGAGTGAAAATAAAACCCTCTATGTACCAGAATTGTGTACGTTAAACTATACTGCGATCGTTGATGTGTTGATGATGGTGGTAGTGATGGTCATGATGACTGCAACGAAACAACATCAGCAATGTGTCTGACACTGAATCTCACTATATAACGAATTGGTTTATCCTCCAAAGGCAGTTGGTTTGAAAAGAAGCAAAACCGATGGGGTCCTAATCTTTTTCAGCAACAGGGTATCGAGTAAATATATGCTTCCTTCAGCACGAGGATGATGGAATAGAGATATATACTAAAGGCCTGCTGTTTCTTATCAAGCATATGTGATTCCCCACATCTTGAGTCAGGTTAGTCCTGGAAAAGACTGAGCCGCAATATATCTCCAAATGAATCCTGCACAAACAAAGTTGACATTTAGCCACACATAAGAATCAAACATGACATGTTTTGTGTCAATTCAAAACTCAACATCTGCCATCCAGAATTGAACATATATGCTGTGACGTTTTTGCAGGAGATCACCTACTGCCGGTGTGTTTACACTTCCAAATTTATCTTCAATCACATATAGAAGAAACAGCTGGTTAATCAGCTAACAACTTATAAACCCACATGAACGAACAACAAAGATCACTAACATATATCATATATCACCTTCCTACCCTGGATATGAAAAATAAAGTGAAAAAGACCTAATGACAGACTAATGACATATTGATATAACCTGCCTACCACTTCTTCTTTCTTCTTTCAGATATTTTCAGCTATATAATGCTTCACTTCTTGGTGTATTTTGGCCCGGATCTTTTTCATTTTTGCCAACCTTTTCTGATCTCCCAAACCTTGCTGCCCGCCACTCACCCGGTGCCTCTGCCATCGGCCCGAGGCTTTCCCCGAGGGTCCCTCCGACGAGGGATCCACGGTGGCATCCGAGGATCCGAGATCTCGGGCGGGCGAGATCTCGGCCCCACGCACCTGCAAATCGCAAATCGGGGGGAATTTCCGGGATTCGGCCGAATCCCACGGGGCGCGCCGCGTGTGGTTTCCCAAAACAGGCGCCTCAAGAGATGGATCTTTTTTTTGTTGAGAAAACTTCACCTTTTACATTTGCAGCTGCTAAGGTGATTTTTCAGAATGTAAAAACAAAATATATTCCGACCAGATGGTGGAGTTTTAAAGGTAATTTCCCATGGTAGATGTTTCCAAGAATCATGTGTTTCCAAGATTAGTTTCCTTTCATTGTTTGGGGGATTTTTTTCCACTGAACCATGATTACAAAAGAAAGGGCGACTGGTTTTGGCTAGGATACAGTGGGATTTTTAACTCATGTAACCCAGCTGGATCCAATTGGTGGAAACCTTTGTTTGGCAAACATGCTGGGTCAGAACTGAATAGATAAACACAACAACAAATTAATTTGACCTTGATGTTGTTTGGGCAGTTTCTGACTTCATTACCTGTTCCTTTGCGGTTGGGGGAAGTCTCTAAATCACCCCAGAGATGTTTTCCGACTTTTCAACACAGTTTTCCACACTCATCAACATTGGAAAGCTACCCAGCAGCGTGGAACTTTCTCACTCATGGATTCAATTCATGTCCAAACTAGATGATTATGATAAAACATCACCACATTTTGGAGTTCCCAATCTTGAACCCGTTGGCCCTTTGTTGAAATTGTTTGCTTTTTTTTTGCAAAGTATCATCATATCCAGGCTCTGCAGTTCGTTTTGGAACCATAATCTATTCACCAAAAACAGAGTAGTGAAGCTAAAAAAAGGGCCCACAATCAAAATCAAATCATCTCGCAAATCACAACTACAATCAGTCAAAACCAGGGGCCTTTGTTTGAACTATATAATGACAACCTTGTGAGAAAGACTTTTTTTTACGGAGGTTTGACCTTAGCAAGTGAAGACAATGTTTGTTTCATCGCCTGAACATTTTTTCTGATATATGTTTGTATCTGTATATGAAAAAAACTTCCATGTTTGGACCTTCAACTTTGACACACACACACACACACATATCATCTGGGCAATGTATCATAAATCCTTACCCTGAATTTAATACCATTTTCGGGGGGATTCCCCTTGCCCTTTCTACCTTTTGGGGTGACCAACCGGCGGGATTAGGTCGCGAACTAAATTGCCTATAGATATGGATGTTTCCAAAAATAATGGTACCCCCAAATCATCCATTTAAAAAGAGGGATTTCCATTATTTTCACCATCCATGTTGGGGTACCCCTATTTTCGGAAACACCCATATCATCTCATTGCTTTTTGTTGGGGGTTGGTTTTCTTCTTTGCGGTTTCATCCCAGTTTGTGACATCTCCCTCACCCTGCCTTCGGACTCTGAACCACCTGGATTCCGATGGGTTTTCTGCAGGAAAACCCCCGAAAAAAATCCCAAGGGTTGGTTTCCCTGACTTTTAGGTTTCTTTGGAAAGGGAAAACACATCAAACCGTCAAACCGCAAACCACCATTTTGTTGACTTGCAGGTTGGTGTTTGTTTGAGGGTAAAAAAACATCTCACCACTATGACTATATCTAGCTAACATGGCATCTAGGATGCATCTATGTCTATCTACCAACCACGAAGTGGTTTATGCTGAAGGCAGTATGAAATGTCTTGCCCAAAAAGAGAAGGCATCTACGGTAGGCGGTCATACTGACTGCCGGATTTTTGTTGGAGAATCTAGAAGAAAAAGGAACTATTTGAAGCCACCCTGCAATGTTTCGGTGTCTTTCGTAAAGCACAAGGATCCATCTAGCGGCTGTAGCTGTGGGATGGGGGCTTTCCACTTCAACGATTAGATGCGAGATCAAACTTCCAATTCCATGGCTTTGAAAAAACGTGATGTGGGATTGCCTGGTTTCCTTACTTCTGACTGCCTATGCCTGGGGCAGTTCCTGAGTTCCAATCCCACCAGTTTTTCCAGGTTTTATGAATCCAAGTTGTGTTGCAGTTGGTAGGACGAACTTGCAACGTAAAACTAAAAGAACAAAATATATCCGCCAACAAACTGGAGTCCATTTTTGTGTACTGGATTCTTTTGAAGTTGTTTGAACCCTCTAAAAAAAGGGTCCTTTCCAAAGGGTGACTTGATTTTCTCTACGTATACTGTGGAATGTCTGTCTGCAGATTCATATGCTAGGTGAATGAACTATTTATAGTTGGTTGGTGCTCCAAGGCAGCCAAATTGCTCAATTGATCGTCATTTAGTAGGGTCCCAAATGGTCATCCACTGCTCATGAATGCTCATCACGATCAGGACAGCCCAAATAGGTTGATCTATTTGCGTGCTATTCTAGTTGTTGGTGTCAACCCATCTGAAAAATATTAGTCAAATTGGAAATCTTCCCAAAATAGGGGTGAAAACAAAACATATTTGAAACCACCGACCTCGTATTTTATCCGTAACATTGTGGCCAGTCAATCCATGTGGGAAAACATATCCAACGCGAAATTGCCATCTACAGGAAACGGTGGAACGTTGAAGCATCTCCATGGGAACGCTAAACAAAAAACATGTGAAATCATGGATCCCATTTGCTGTTGATAGCTGAAATCCTGCATCACTCGGGATAAAAACTTTGGTAAACATATAGGTATATCAACAACAAGGTCTGCCATCAGAATTTCCAGAAGTTGAGCTACTAAAGAAAGATCAGGACTTGGGACCATAACTTTGGTGCTTGGATTCAAATCATGCAGCTTATGGTGTCAATATGGGTGTTTCCTTAAATGGTGGTACCCCCAAAACACCCCAAAATGATCATTTTTAGTAGGAAAACCCCTGGTTGTCGGGTACCACCATTTTGGGAAACCCGCTTATGTTTGAGCCAGACCCAGATTATACATCTTATTGGGATTCTTATAGGGGGAGCAGGCGGTGTGGACCCAACGTTGGGGTCCCGGGTCCCCAATGTTCCCTTTCTTGTTTTCCTATGTTTCCCTAGCATTCACCAAGAAACCCTATAGCTTTACCAGTTACCCCCTTCCACAAAAAACACACTTTCATATACCGTAAAAACACGCGTACACACTTCAAAAAAATATCTCTAGTTGGTGGTTGAACCAACCCCATCTGAAAAAATCTGAGCGTCAAATTGGATCATTTCCTCAGGGAATCGGGGTTCAAAATAAAAACATCCTATTTGAAACCACCACCTAGTGATGTATGAAGGTGTCCCCAAATAATGGTACTGTTGATGGACAAAATCCTGCACCGCCTGGGATGGTTAAAACCCTATGAATAGTGGGATAATCATCATCCTTTGTGGTGCAGGATTTTGTCCATCAACAGTACCTCTAATAACCATTGATAGCCTTGATATTTAGCCACAAGTTGGTACCCCGTCTGACCATCTCGCATCCCCATTTCTGGAAAACGGATTCAAACCCAGCCTGAGGGACTAAACCCCTTGGGGCCAACTGCACAAAACCTGGCAAAAAAACAACACAAAAACCATCAAGGACATAGGGACCCCATCCAGGGAGAAAAGGATTACCCTCCAGGGGATTAACATATCCCACCTTGGGAAAAGGAAAATCATCTTCAAAATGGCATTTTTGGGGGATATGTTAGTTTCCTGGAGGGTAATGTAAGTGCTTGTTCTATTTTTATCTGATGTGGATTGTGGATGAACCCATGTTCAAAAAAAAATGCCACATGATATGTTTATCATCCGTTGAAGTTCGATTCCAGACTCCTGGTACATGTCTGAAAAACTAATATGGATTCTGAAATGAGCCAGAAAAAAGACCCTCTTCTTTCCATTACTTTCCATTATACTGGTTGTTTCATACGAGATCCTTATATGGGTTTATGATAGTCCCTATATAACTGGGTAGCATAATCCCCTATGTACCCTAACCAACCAAGTTTTTTTCATTACTCATGTGAATTTTCAGGGGGTTCTATGTGAAGAAAACAACCTCAACTTCAACTTCAACCTCCAGTTTCCTGGGCAAATTACGATAATAAGTCCGAAACCTAAATTACTGCTATTTTGAAAGGATTCGCTGATCCTATCCTTACTAAACAACCCTTTTGGGGCGACCAACCGGCGAGGATCGCAAAAAAATTTGCCCAGCGACCAGAGGCCGAGAACATAGCATCCAATGTGGTCGTGGCGGCCACCTCAGCGGCTCGCCGCCAAAAATCCCAACCAAAGTGGTGACACACACTGCATTTTGGAAAGTCAAAAATTCCCTGAAATTTTTCAGGACAATTGAAAAGTGTTCAAATTTAGGGATCACCATCCCAAACTCTTGAAGGTAGTTTTTGTTAGAGTCAAATTAAATCATGAGAACAAAAATCCTGCTAGAAAATGACGTTTCAATGAAATGTCGTACTGAAATGAACCACTTCAAGATGGAATTTTCAGCGGATCCCTTCTTGTTGAGAAATCCCCAACGGACCATGCATGACGTTTCCTTTTTCTCCCCCTTCTGCGTGACACAGTAGTGATTTCATATGCAAACGACAGGCTCCAGAAATGTGCTTACACATGTTCATCATCTTCATATCTCTTCATATCTTAGCTCCACGTGGCAAAATGAAAAAAAAAAACAGATTTCCCTCCAGAAAACTGATATGGCTGGCTGGAAAGTCAGCATTCCAAAAATAGGAGATACAACAACTCAAATTGGTTGTTTGTTCGACATTGTCATATTCACTTCGGGGGCAAATCTCATCCTGAGAATAGCCAACAAGTAGCACCAACGGACTTGACAAGAAATGTTGCGATCAAAACTGAGATTGCAAATGTTTTGTTTCTCCATGAAACCAACCGGTGAAACAGGTGGTCTATGCGTTGTAGTCCTATAAATCTGGAAGCAAAAGGAGGATTTTTGTTTGTAAAAATTGACGAGATACAATAGCATGTTTTGTGTTTATTGTCCACGGATTGAACATGAACAAGATTTCAAAAAACATGGGGTGGAGAAGCGAGGTCATCACCAAGCCTGAGCTTGAAATCTAGAGAAACTGTGAACACTTAGGTTCTCTATTCTCACAAAGTTCAACACCACAAGGAGGAACAACATCAAGTATATACAATTACAATCAATTATATAAACGTTTTCAACCAACCAGTCTGTCCAATATGCAACCCCAAGAGAAGGAACGATCTAAAACGACTTCATCAAGTCTTCATCACCGTCAGCTTGGAAACCCTGACCCCCAGGACCACGCAAATTGCCCAAGTCGGTGCGGCCATGTGACGCCTCAGAGGAAATCTTCGAGGCTTCACCAACACCCCGCCCTAATCTACACCCCCCCATTGGAAATAAGACCTTATGATCAGGTCATACTAGCCATTGGTTTCGTTAACAAATACCTTCAACAAATCCAAGAGTATGTCACAATGTCAATATATTGGAGTCATATTCAGAAAAATACATTTAGATCATGATCAATCATGTCTCACCATCTTTGAAGTGTTTGGGAAAACCGCTAAAGTTTAAGCTGGGGGAACTCAACCTTCAAAGAAGTTTCACTCGCTCCAAAACATGCCACACCGAATTGTTTGAAAGAAACAATAGCAGTAGCACTTGAAAGCCCGTGAAACCGGGACAAACTCCTGCATAATTCCGTTCCTTTTCACTACCTGTTGTTTGGTATGTTTACTCATCCGCCCTTGCACCAGATTGCTTGGTGCACAACCGCATGGCCACGGATTTCTTGGAGGCCATCGCTTGGCGTTTGGAGAGCCGGGATCTTCGAGCCATCGAAAAAAAACGGTGCAGTTGTTGACACGCACGTACTGCAAGGATACATTTCACTTATATAAGAAAGATCTAAATCTATATATAGTTGGGTTTCAACCCATCTAATCCAAACTAGTTACTAGTCAGATTGGATCATTTCACCAAACAGGGATGATGAACATAAGAAATAGACCCTGACCTTTCTATGAAACAAAAGGGGATACAAACGAAATATGACAAAAATCATATCATCTGGTCAATTAAAAAACAATTCAATCTCACAAATCAATTTGCAACATTGATGGATGCGCTGGATGGCCAGGCTTCTTTACTTCATCCCTAAGAATTGGAGTCCAGGGAAAAAAAGGGAGTCCTAAATTCTCAACCGCACAGCCTGTCATTCTGGTACTTCAAGCAGTACTAAATGGTACGAACAGGAGATGAACTAAAAAAAGATCGGATGTAGCGGAGGATCGCCAATAAACACAGGTGCTTCACGTACAAACTATGGACAACATGATGGAAACCCCTGGGGGTCCAAAGACCATCAAATAAAATAGTCTTTGGGAAGTTCGACCATTGTTTTCGTAGGGATTTATAATCAACAATTTTCGGGAACTATTTTTTTAATGGTCTTTGACTTCCAGGGAATAGGCATCATTTTTAAATTGTCAGTTCTCTTGCTATCTTCATCAGAATGTCTTGCCTCTTGTCTGTCAAAATGGCTACTACCCAGTGTTGGCAGTTGACAGAAATCTTTTTCTGCAAATTTCAAAAGTAAAATGGTGAATTCTATTATTGGTTGGTGGTTTCAACCCATCTGAAAAAATATTACTCAAAATTGATCATTTCCCCATATAGGGATGAAAATAAAACATATTTGAAACCACCACCCAGATAAACATGAAAAAACCTGCAATTTCAATGCTGAACGTTGGAAATTCCCAGCTGCAACACGGACGAAAGTCCCCATTTTCCAATCCTTCAAGCCCACAATGATTTTTTCCATCCACCATTTTGCATGAAGCATAAGGCAGTCCTTTGTTGAATTCGCATTTTTCAATTTACCCTCTGGATATAGAAACTCACATGACAAAACCGCTAGTTGTAGATCAATGTGAATTGAGGGCTCTTTCAAGTCCATCTTCCTGCAGGAGGGTAAAATGATGAATTATGAATTTTTCAGCCTGCAGTTCGCTCATCAAAAACACACAGGAAAAACAATCAAACAACGTCACTGACGCACCAAGTTTCACAACACTTGCACCAAAAAAGACAACGTCAATTTTCATGTCGTCTCATCCAAAACATTGGAACCATTAAGCTCTGCAAGGCCAAAAGGCATTTTTTCACAGCTGTTAAAAACAAAGAAACACCACCGACCGGGGCATGCACACTTTTTAACGGCAGGGACATGGAAACATATTTTTAAGTCATAGAACACTTAAGGCGAAATGATTGATAGCCTGTGGTAAACTA
The DNA here is from genome assembly GCA_000507305.1 of Breviolum minutum Mf 1.05b.01. Classification (NCBI taxonomy): domain Eukaryota; class Dinophyceae; order Suessiales; family Symbiodiniaceae; genus Breviolum; species Breviolum minutum. The sequence goes on along the minus strand of DF241605.1, from coordinate 117,607 downwards.
AACGTGGGCAATGAAACACACTTCACTTGTAGATACGTTTTCTGAATGAAATTGCAAGAATTCAACCCATATTTTTCCGTTCCTGGGGGATTGGCTACTCTAAGTTTACTGCCTGCCGAAGTGGTGGTGGTTCACCCACAAAAAACTCAACACCATACTTCCAGCTGTGAAATGCTTGCAAAGTCCAAGTTTCTGAAGATTACAGGGTGGGACCCCTACCAGTTATAAATGGGGTTATAACTCCTATAAGTAGGGTTATAACCCAAATAGCCCATTTGTAAGGCCATTTATAGCGGTTATAACGGAGGGGCTCAGCTTGTAGATACACAACGCTTCAACATGTCAGCATGTTTTTCAAAATGACCAGTTCGTTTGAAAAGCCAAAGACGTCCATCCTGATACCCCCATTTACAAAAGCATTCAACAGAGTCAAAACAATCAAATAGTCCAACAAAGATATCTTAAAAACTGCAACAAAGCTACAAATAATATACTGCACCGAAGTCATTGAAAGAACTCTACTGTTTGATTCAGTCTTCCCATTCTTAGCATGTGAGTTTTTCTTGATGTTTTTAAGACATCTCTTCGTGGTGAAACTCGCCCCAAAGTGCTAAGAACCAACCTGAACCTCAACTACCCTCGGGTAAACCAACATGTTTAAGCCATGGAAAATATCCACGTACTCCCTGACAAATGTTCCATCCAAAATGGTTGATATGTTCCATTGCCCATCTATGGCTACGTTAGGTTTAACGTAGTGTGTAATCATTGAATGAGCAAATCACATACAGTAAGTGAAAAATAGATAGCACAGGTGTCTACATATTGGTTTATAATATATAAGGACCCTTCAGGAAACCTACCTTTTGGTATCGGCAAGCCATCTATTTTGACCTTCAGGTATTACAAAAAAAACCTCTTGGGGTCTCAAGGGATCTCCAAAGTCCGGAAGGACTTAACCATCTACAGGAAGGATTACATCCAGCAAACTATCGAAAACCTTTTGTGGACAATCTTTGGTGGTCATGCCATTGAAGAAATCATAGACCATGTAGGGCAAGGACTTTGTGCGCATTGACCAAATATTATTTATGCAAAAAATATATGTATATATATATATACAAAATTATACAAAAATATTTAACAAATGAATGTATGTCAATAAAACTAACTATGTATGTATAGTATATATATACACATATAAATACTATATCGTAGATGGCGTTTAAGGACTTTCAGCTATCAACAGTATGTGTTCATGAATTTCCATCCAAAACCCCAAACGCTAGAAGGTCTGTGTTATTCTATATGGATGTTTCCGAAAATAGGGGTACCCCCAAATCATCCGTTTTTAATAGGGGTTTTCCATTATTTTCACCATCCATTTTGGGGGAAACTTCCGCCTATTTTTGGTTCAACACCCATATTGAAATAACTATCACACTTCCAAATGACCCATTGAACTCCAAAAGGCCCGGCCCGACGAAGTAACCCAACTTTTGCCATGTTTCACCTGCTTGGTGGTTTCAACCAACCCATCTGAAAAAATATGCCCGTCAAAATGGGTTCATCTTCCCCAAAGTTCGGGGTGAAAATTCCAAAAATATTTGAAACCACCATCAAGTTGTTTCAATGGGCAACAACACCTTTTTCCAGCTTCGGTAGTGAAAAACCACATCACCTATACATGACTTCAATGGGTTTTCATGGATTCTGCGATGAATTTAGGGGTGAACATGAAGAATGCATGAACAAAAACACCAGCTAAAAATACGATGACGCACACATACACAAGTTCATTCTATTTGTAGATTCAGTTTGTTTAGCTATCCCTTAAATAGGAACCCAAAAAAAAACATCAGAACGGCACAAAGTTATTTTTTGTTGTTCCAAAGAGGATCAAATGTTCAGTATTTCTGAAATTAACAGCAGAAAAAAAAAAACAAAGTAGATATGACTGGAGTGGTTGCATCTACTTCATTCTAGCACATCTCACGCTGGAAAAAAAAAACGGCGCCAAATCATCAGTCTCAAAAAACTCCAGCGGGGGCGAAACAGGGAAAGCTTCAAAAGAAAACACAGTCGACATGTCATTGCCTCGAGGGTTACTGGTTACCTACTACCATGGGAACCCAAAACCTTCATTTTTAGGGGGTTATAACCCATATATATACGGGGTTTAAAACCTTCATTTTTCATAGGTTTTTGGGGTCCAAGGGTAGTTACTAAGATTAGCCATGAATGTGCTCCTCGAACATCACTAAGCGAAGGTTTGACTCCAAAGAAAACATGATAAACCTTGATAACAGGGACATGTACAAGGTGGGGCCCCGGAGAACCAGATATAAATGGGGTGAAATAACTCCTAGTATAACTCCTATAAGTAGGGTTATAACACCAGTTACCCATTTATTTTCGGCCATTTATAGATTTTATAGGATTTCGAACTCCATTTGTAACGATCGCAGGGGCCCCACCTTGTATAATTCAACCACCAAAAAAAGTGTAGCCTGCATTGCAAGCCACACCCACTTCACTGCAAAAAGGGAGTATGGCCCGATGGCGCCCTCAAAATAGATGGGATGCAAACGCCACTTGCCATTCCAAGGCATGTGTCACAAGATCAATACAATCAGCTAATGGTAGATGAGTGGTTTTGGGTGGTTTGGATTCCTGAGATCCCCGAAAATGAAAGGGATTGTTACTTAGGGGTATCCCATTTACCATTAGTTGATACAAAACAAACATGAAACAATAAATCTATGTATATATAATAAACAAACAAAAAATGGAAAAAAACAATCATTCATCTGGGTGAACAAATGATTGTAAAATCGTATCTACACTATATAGAAACAGCAAACATATACAAATACATGAACAATATGGATGTACATACTTTTGGATGAACACATATACAAACAACCACCTGTGACCAACATAATACTTTGATTTTCTGGCACAGAACACGCAACTCAAAAGCAAACCTATATAATCCTTTACATGCGAGTTTGTCTAATTTCCCCCAATTTTTCCAGTTGTCTTCTCACATACGTTACATCAAACAAATTTCTTCAACGCTGCTTTCCCTGAAGGTGCCCCCAAAAAAAGTCAGGCAAAGCGCCGGGACGGCAAACCCACTTCACACGCATGGACCTGGCCGGAGGAAACCTTTGCCAGACCAAACTAGTGAATCAATCCCATAGGATCCATGGGACGATTTGTATATTTACCTACATGAAAACCATTAAAAAAATAAACCGAAAAATGTAGGTAATATTTTATTGTTCGTCCCATGGATCCGTAATGGGAATAAACTGTTTGGAGTTACTCAAGCCATATTTTGTGGCAGCTCGATATGTTAGTTTTCAGGGGGGTGCTTTTTCATCACCGGAAAGAAAATCTGCTATTCAAGAGCACATTCCCAAACAATACTGGAAAGGAAGATTGAAGAAGCAAATAAGCATCTTGATATTTTGGGCAAATGATGTTTCAGCAACCGATGGTAAAAAAGAATCCGCACAAGTCATCTGGTCAAATTGTGATTTATAATTGGTAGCATGAACAAAATCCTCATTACACACTTCTTGCGATATATTGCTTAAATTGTGGGTTAGCTACAAGTTCCCATTAAGTGCAGACCCAAAATTTCCCACTAAGTCAATGTACCTCAGATTCTTGAAGGACGTGATTCCCATAACCTCCCAAGGAAAGTGTATGTTTGAAAACTTGAGCTCAAAATGACTACTGGTTGAATTTCACCCAAAAGTCCATGTTGAACATGCATCCCTCCGAAATAGATTGAAGTACTTCTTTAGTGGTTCTCTAGTAATCCAACATATAGAAACATATCCTAGTGGTTATCTAGTGGTATGTTTTTAACACATCCAAGATATTGAAACATATCCTTAGTATTCAATGATCATCTGCTATGCCAAACAAAAAACACCTGCTTGCCCTAGCAAACCACCAGCCACCCAAAAACGTTTCGGCTCAGGTTTCAATCCCGGTTTTTGTACCTTGCTGGCAAAGCGTAGCGATGATAAGGTCTCGGGCAAGTGGCCCAAACACATGGAGACATTCACAAACATCAAGGCCTTGAACGCGAAGGGAAAAATGGGATGCACCAGGGCCACTGGTTGGTTGGTGGTTGTTTTTCACCAACCCCATCCTGAAAAAAAAAAAGATGCGATGTTCGTCAAAATGGGTGAACGGTGAAGTTCATCTTCCCCCAAGGATTCGGAGTGAACATTCGAAAAAAAAAATTGAGTGGCAACCACCTAGGCCAATATATGTGCCAGGGGTCTAGAACTCAACTCCAAAAATATTGGGGATGAGTGTATCCCAGCTTCAAAAAACTGGAATCCTTATAATTAATGGGTTTTTTTCAACCCCCCTGAGGTTGATGAATATATTTACTATAGAACAATAGTGGGAGTTTAGACCCCAGCAGCAAAGAAGGGTTGTAAAACGAGGACCCGTTGGGATAGGCTCCAAATCTTACAAAATATTGGTCGTTTGGGTTCTAGGCATACGATGTAATACTCTATGTAAACATCACCGGTCCCAGGTCCCTTTAAATACAGTACATATATAATATATCTCAACCGAAGGCTAGTCAGGCGGTTTTGATGCTGGTACTTGATATCTCTAAGAAACCTGTTGATAAAAGGAATTCCTACTTGGGAAATGACAAAAATAATAAACTACCAACCTTAACTACCAAGCAATCATTCGTTGCATGTGTGCGTGGCAATAAATATGCAATACATGCTTGGGAAAAACCAGGGTGGATAAAACGGAGAAAACATACAATACTACGCCAAATCAGTTTTGAATACGTATCAAATTATTTATATGACATTTAACATACATTTACAGATTCAACTTACTGATAGTTTCGGACCCAGAAACATGCGACAACCTTTGCACAGGTGTTCCACATGTGTTATTTCGTGGAAAATCCCAAATATCTACCATGCCTGAAACTAACACAGCCCCTTCAAATTGATGTTTGGGATGGTTGAATTTTCAATGGCGAACTGTTAGTTTTGTTGAAGGTAATGAAATCACAAACTCAGCAACCCATCCCCAGGAAACACCACCGATAACCCTGGACCTTGGCATCACCCCCAAGGGAGTCTTTCAATAACATCGTCAAACGAGAGTTGCGATAAGGGATGTGACCTGGAAAAAAAAACATGTGACTTGAATTTCGTCATTGCGATTGTCGATGTGTTTTTTTTTCAAATGAAAAAATGGGGTCGACCCACCTGTCAACAGAAAACACCCGCCACACATATTTCATCGATGAGGGTTGTGGGCGCGGTTTTGTTGTCGATGAATTGAAGGTGAAAGATTGGGGAAACAGTCGTGCGGACATGAAGGGAACAAATGCATACATGGAAAACACATGTTTCGTGTAAAAAATTGAAAAAACTGTGGAAAATGTGGAAAAAACCAAGAGCTAGCAAGGTGCGTTTTTGAAACAAAACCATGATGTTGAATAAAATGACGGAAAACACATTTTGGGATTCGGGATGCATTATTTTAGGAAAACAAAATGTTTGATTGTAGAACTGATTCCAATCAGAAAACAGGATTTTCCATCCGAGTAGATTATGTAGATTCGGATTGTCCAATAAAGAAAAAACTATTGTTTGTCTTTTTGCACGTGTTTGGTTTTATTTTGAAATGATTTTTCCTGCAAAACAATAATGTTTCATCATTGCATTTTGGTGTTTTCGGGTCAATCTTTAAGGCGCACTCACGTGACCCAAAAAAATCCTGCAATATATCCGCCCAACATTCTCAACAAAACAAAAGAATCAAACATCGAAAGGGATGTTATTGAACCAAAAACTGTTGTTCAAAATTCAAAACAATTTCCAACACATGATTTTATTTGCCTGGAAACAAAGCAGTATTCAACACATCGCTTTGCATCACCTGACATCTTTGGTCAACACCAGGAAGAGGATGTCAACGTTTCTTGAAACATTTGATTCGACCTTATCTCCGTTTCTTACACTAACATGGTTGAAATGATTGTGATTTGAACCAATTTGACCATACCAGGTGGGCAGCCTGGCGAAAAACATCTGAGAAAACTAATAATTGGGAAAGCACGAATGCAGCGCATGCCATCAACATGGACACTACCCACTGCCAGCCACCCGCAAACAAAAATACTTCAAGTATCAAACATGTTTGATTTCGTTGCAAATTGACCCGAAAATGTTAGAATTGAAGAAACTTGTCGGTGGGTTCCTTCTATTGAAACTGTCGGGCCGTGCAAGCACTATGGTTGACCCATTTCTAGCAGGAACCAACGACTTGAGCAACTAAAATCCGACCACGAACCTGAAAGTGCGACGAGTGCTGGGGGCCTAACCTAAATAAACTGCAATGTAACATGACAATCGCCGCGGGTGTTGTGAGTGCAACCCAAGGTGCCTATACTGCTCATAACAGTCTTCTTCGTACATACAGCCAAATACCGGCGGCGGGCTACCCACTGGATACCAGCATTGAAGGAACGTACATCAAAGAGAGGGGCCCACCCAACTATGCAAGGCCGCCTCCAGGTCTTTTGCGCTTCAAGGCTTCCACTACATCTCCCAAGGCCTCAGGGATAGTGAGGTAAACTTGAGGTTTTTTTTTTGAAAGGTAACATCCAAAAATTCGAAACTTTGTCACACAAATGATTCAAATGCCAATCTACTTGGTGGCTTCAACCCATTCGAAAACTATTAGTCAACATGTGAAATTGGATCACTTCCCCAGGTATGGGTGAACATTGAAGAACATGAAACCACCACCTAGCAATAATATGCCAATAATGTTGGGCACCTCTCGCATTGACGCAGAAGCCGCTTTTGGCACTTTGGAATGTGAGCAACTCGCATCTCAAGACTGTGTTTTTTTCATGCGTCCATGGCGAATGGCATAGCAAATCCTCTGACAATATGACAACCCTGGCAGCTCCGGTCTTGCCTGGCAAAGTCTTTTCCTTTCGAAATGGGTCTTTGGCACATTCTGTGCAATGATGTCTTCCAGGTACGTCACTTTTTGTCAGGAATATTCTTTTCTCCTTGATCTCCACCAGTCCAAATTTCAGGGGTGTGTACTGCCCCATGTATCAAGGTCAGTGAGGCATTCAAACTATATGATGAATGATTTATCTGGGCCCAAACCTGTCAATTTGTTTTCCTAACCTCCCACCATTGTTTTCAAACCATTTTCGGTGGATGAAGTGTGGACCCAACAGCCATCAACTCGCGTCCAGGTATCTAAGCAACAAGGGTCTGTCTTAATGTTTGTTTTTCAATCCTCAAATCCTTGATCAGCCTCCATCTGTTATTGGGGAAAAAATCATTTAATGTGAAGAGACACACATAATTGATAATATGTGATTAGTATCTATTACACATACATTTCATTCTCAAAAATATCCACCTGATTTGAATTTCTTCGATTGTTCCGGAAAAATGCGGAGCAAATATGCTCAACATTGATATCTAAAGATGTGCCGATCCAAACCCGAGAGGGTAGATCCTTAACCAGGGTTTGCCATAATCACCTGAAACAACCCTATAAAAGTAGGAGAAACCCGAAACATCACCAAGGGATGTTAAGCTACCTGTCAATCTTTAGGGGCCCAAAATAATCCCATGGGACGAAAACGGTTCTTATGGTGGACCCTGTTAATCTGTTAACTCACTTCCTATTATGCTTCGAGACTTTTACCCCAACTCCGTGAAAATCGCTCCCTTCGAGATGCTCGAAGGTGAGAGTGGGCCAAGGTTTTACAACCCCGTACACCGAAATAGAAGATGGACCCACACCAACTCCCCCCAACAAAAAAAGAATGGGTTCTATTTGTGGAAGTTTGGAATTAGGTCTATTTTGCTTGGTTTGGTTATGTTTTGATGACTTTTTTTGTCAGTTTTTGTTCATGCGAATGTTGTTGGGCGGTGCTTCGTAGCTTTGTTTTTGGGTGGATATTTTGTTTTTGGGTCGAACAGCAAATCCCGCAAAAAGCCCTCTGTCTGTCAATTCTCATTTGCCTGTTAGGAAGGTAAAAGCCAAACAAACCACCTGGCAATGTGTGGAACAAAGGGGCCCCGGAAAGCAGTTACAATTAGCGTGAAATATATGTCCGTTTGTAGGGTGATATAACCCCAATTACCCATTTATAAGACCATTGATAGGGGTTATAATTTAAAAGTCTATTTATTTATAGGGGTGAAATAACCCCAATCACTCATTCATAAAAAAGATGATAGGGGTTGCAATTTACAACTGCATTTATATATTGGGGTCAATAACCGAAATTACCCATTTGAATAAAGGGTTATGATAATCTATAACTCTGTTTATTAGGGTGAAATAACCTCCCTTACCCACTTCTAAGACCATTGATACGGATTATAATCTACAACTCCATTTATATGGGTGAAATAACCCCAATCACTCATTCATAAAATAATTGATAGGAGTTTTAATTTATAACTTCGTGATTAAGGGGTGAACTAACCTTTTACCCATTCAAGACCATTGATAGGGGTTATAATTTATAGCTCCATTTATTGGGGTAAAATAACCTGCATTGGACATTTGTAAGACCATTGATAGGAGGTATACTGTATAATTCCATTTAAGGGACCAATTACCCATTTAAGACCGTTGATAGGGGTTATAACTTATAACTCCGTTTATAGGGGTCAAACAACCCCAATTACCCTTTTACAAGACCATTGATAGGGGTGATAAGTTATAACTCCATTTATAGAAGCGAAACACGCCCAATTAGCCATTTATAAGACCATTGGTAGGGGTTGCATAAGACCATTGATAGGAGTCCCTAATAGTCATAAATAAAGTTTTAACCCCTATAAAGTCCCCATAAATGGCCCTGTAATTGGGAACTGGAATGCCTGTTAGTGGAGTGACAACCAATAACCCTACTTATAACTGGTAGCGGTCCACTGTGAATGTGTGTGCAAGGTGTCAACCCCTTTTCAGGGTTGCATTGAAAAAAACGACGCGTTTCAATGGTTCTGACCATTGTCATTTTTTCCACTTGCAAGAGACCTTACTTGTTGGTGGTTTCAACCCATTTGAAATATATTAGTCAAATTGGATCATTTCGCCAGGTATGGGTGAACAGCAAAAAACAATGAAACCATTTTGGTTTTCCACTTGCCAGAGACCTTAACACTGTTCCTGTATTAAGGTGGGGTGGTCTTTCACTGTAGTTGGTTGTCAAACTTCCATGTGCTTTCTGAAAACTGGCCCGCCATGGCCCGCCTATATACCCCTGCAATTAAAAACCGATGGGTTGAAAGCTTATACACAAAAAATGCAGCCAGAAAACACCAATCCCATAGGATTCATGGGACTTGGTAGATTTACCTACAAGTTACCCTAACAAATGAACTAAATGTAGGTAATTTGATAGAATTTGCTTGTTTCCTCCAAAAAATCTTCAACGTTCATCACCAAGCAACCGAAAGCGAGCGATTGATGTATTGAGCCTGGCTGTAAGGGACCGATAAAACAAAGAAACAAAATATACAAAAAAAGTCACAAACTTCACAAACATAGCATAGCAAAGTTCAGGAATACTGCACATTGGAGAGTCAATTTTGATCAATTCAAAATCAAAAATAATGCAAAAAACAAATTGAACATATAGAACACATCTTACATTGGAGATACGAAATTTCCTACGTTTATTTCTTGTGTGAATTCTACACCTCAAAAAGGTTATGTGGAGCCCTTTGAACTTGGCTGATGTTTTTTTTTTTTTTTCGGTTGGGGGGATTCTCCCGATGCATGGGATAAATGGGACTGGAAGCCACAAAAAACCACTGATTTCGGGGTGAAACTAATTCCAGTGAAACCTATCTATTTATTGAAGGCCATCTAGGTGGTGGTTGAACCAACCCCTTTGAAACATATGCTCGTCAAAATGGGTTCATCTTCCCCAAAGTTCGGGGTGAACATAAAAAATATTGGAAACCACCACCTAGCCATTTATAGGGGTTGTAACTTATAACAATCTCCAAATTTCAGACGATCGGCTCGGGGCCCGCCTTGGAGGATCTATATGTACCGATCCATGAATGGTTGATTTTTGATGGTAAATTGTAGGTATATATACCAGTCCCATGGATGGTATGGATGGTATGGGTAATGTCAGTATCCCCATGACACCCGTAAAAATTCAACGGTTCGCCCCTGAAAAATGTGGTGGTTGGAAGACGTTTGCCTTTCCTTTTGGGATATTTTCAGGGACTATGTGAAAATTTCTCGGATGTAGTGTTTTTAAGTTGTCATTCCCAAGTGGCTAATAGATTAACAAACAAGCTGATATAAAATCACCTGCAACAGATCAACGTTGCAAAACACTGCATCTCCCCGCCCTTTGAAACTTGTTGGGTCTGTCAGGATCAATAATTGATAGATAAAAAACAACTTCCTTATTTGCACCATGCTGAATAGCCCAACACGCACCAAGCCAACAGAATCCAAAAACAACAAAAAAAACAAGAACTCCACCTGCACGACCATGCCAATCAAATCAATCAATCTTCAAGTCCTAGGTCTCTAGGTCGCATACTTCTACTCCACAACAACACATCACCTCATCATGTTGTCATATGGTATCGCTGTTACATTTGGTTTCCACCAAACCAACCAATCTCACAAATCACACCAACAAAAAGAAGTTGCAAACCATCCAACCAAAAAATGCAAATCCCAACCAACCCCCCAAAAATCATCACAAAACTCAACCAATTCCACCAACCATCCTTCACCAACCATCCTTCACCCTCCCTCCAAACCTCCTTAAGTCGTTCGCCCTGTACATTGGAAGTCACCACACGTTCTGAACCAGCCAAGTCTACCAAGGACAATAAACCATGACAACGACCTTGGCCAACCGCCTGAGATTCGGTTGTTTTTTGCGGGTGGATCCGGAGTCTCCGATATGGGACCCACCAGGGATAGGGACTCATACGTAATCCATGGGACGATGGTATATTTACCTACATTTTTTTGTTGATTTTTTATGGTAAATGTGAGGATCCATGTACCAGTCCCACGGATCCCCCTTGGGTATGGTTCAAATCATCGTCCCCAGCATTTGGTTTTCCAAGGGGAATATATGAATTTGTTACTTATTGGGGGATACCCCAACCTGAAGTTGAAAGCAGGTCTAAAACCCTGAAGTTGTTGCAGGTCAAAAAAAAAGTAGATTGTCACTTGGGGTCTTCTTGGAAAATTTGGCTAAGGAACTTAAAAAGTTCAACCATTGATAGACTGAAATCATTTACTGAAAGGAGTTGTCGTCAGATTACTTTCATAGACTTAAACCATCGACAAGTGGGTTGTCTAACCATAGACTAAACTGACTCATGTGAGTTTGGTGAAATGCAAATTGCTACTTCTCAACGATTGGTATGGCAGACAACTATTGGACACCTGAGAACGGTGTGCCTAGCAATGCTAAATAAGGGCCCGATGTTGCAGTCTTATTTTTTGCCCCTTGGCACAGAAACATATGGCCAATCATGGTTTACCAAAGATTCCCACAAACAGTTCTCAATACATACTCACAGTTAAAAGGCATAATTTCAACATTGTCATCCTTCATTATATATATATATAGATAACTATTTGGAACCATGACATATATGCATGTAATAAAATATATCATACGTATACATATATATATATGTATTAAATATATATATATATATGTATTAAATATATATATATGTGTATATGTACACACACCTTTTTATGGATAACAGGTCAGGTGCTTCTTATTTTCTTTGTTCAACTGAAGCAGTTGAGCGGATCACCAAAATTCACACTTGCCGAGTTCCCATACCTGAGTACCTTCCAATGCCAGCCTTGGTGGATCCAGGGATTAGCAGCAAACAAATCAACATGCAATGTGTATATAGACAACAACAAAATGATATAGACATATGTGACATGCATATTAATTAATATATATTAAATATATACATATGTCTATAAATTTTCATAAACATCCAGATCCATCAAAATCACTTTCTAATACCTACATGAGTCTGGATGGCCTGGCACTAACTGTTCCCAGCTCGGCCCCATCAAATTCATGTTTTTTTTGGGGGGTTGGACCCCAACCTCGGTAACGTCCAACCTCCGTTTTTTTACGTGATCAAACCATGCAAGCCTCACAACATTGAACCCTGACACGAACCATGAAGTACTGATTGCATGGTTACATGACTTATGATCCTTAAAAAACCCGCAAATGAGAACCGCAAATTACAACTGTCTATAGGCAGTATTTCACTTCCCCCCTTGAAATATGTGCAGCAAAAAGCAAGCCATTTTCGGCCGCCCGGTTCGCTTCGGAACACCACCACAAACGCCCCCCAAAAAAATGCACAGGCCCCAAGTGGCTGGAACACTGCATGAGAACGACTGGAACGATCATTACATCGTGTGGCCGCTGTATGGCGTTCGCGCGCCGCCTTGAAAAACCGTGAAATTTCACCGTTGGCAATTTTTGGTGTCAAAACCTTAGGAAAGTTGAAAAAAATACACAGCAAAAGAACACATGTTCCAAAGAAATAGGAAAATGATATAAATAAACACACATCACCTAGATATCCTATATGTTGTGATGTTTTTTTGTTTGAATGATGTGATGATGTCTTACCCACGATTTTTTGATAAAACCTGGCAGGATTTTTCTCAGTGAAAAACAACTTGCAATCATTTTGGGGCCGACCTCATCACATTGACATGCACCATGCAGTTCACCGAACCGTGGATGTCTTTCATTGCTTCGGGGGTTCTGTTTGAACAAGGGGTTTTGATCTACACCCGCGAAAATGAACGAATGCCCCCCAAAAAAGGGACCATTTCAGAAAACAAATGTCATCTTCCAACCATCATTTTTCAGGGTAATTGTTAGTCTTCAAACAGGGTGGGGTCATTCTGAAACCTAGTGATACCTAAGAATTCCAAAAACAAATCAACAAAAATAAGGGTCATGCTTGGTAGGAGACCACTGGATGCTAATTTTAAGACACACCTTTCCAACAAAACCTTCAAACTTTCAGTGTCTGATACACATATCAGCCCCCCAAAAAAAATTCAAAAGCTTGGGGAAAAACTTCTCCAAGGGATAACGGAGTGGTGATAAAAACCAAATAAAACCCGTGAAATGGAAACTTGCTTGACTCCCCAAATGAACGGCTCATGTTTACAACACACACACACACACACACGGTGTGAGATTGTTCTTGTTGCTGATGTTGCGGCTATCACGGCTAGTTATAGTTGGTACTATCAAACCAGCTGGAAAGCATGTCCGCCAAATTGGCAAATTTTCACCACACAACACTCCGAAACTATGCCCTGGCATATGCTCACAGTCGTTTTGGGTTGGTTGATTCAAAATGGACAAATTTACACTTGACTGCATACAAATTATTATCTTGTTGGTGGTTTCAACCCCTTTGAAAAATATTAGTCAAATTGGGAATCTTTCCCAGGTAGGGGTGAAAATTAAAAAAAAAATGAAACCATCAACCAGTTATAGTACTCTCCAAACTATGAACCCCATATAGTAAAACTCCTGTGCTTTTCTTCTAAAATCAATCCCTTGGGCAAAGCACTTTCTGTACGTAGTTGTGTCTGGATACTATGCCGGAAGCTCCGAATGGGTGTGTCTCAAAAGGAGGTGTTTGATGTGTCAACAAGTGCAAGGTGGGACCCTGCTAGTTACACATGGAGTTCTAACCCGTATAAATGGCCTTATAAATGGGTAACTGGTGTTGTAACCCTACTTATACGAGTTATAACCCCATTTATATCTGGTAGGGTCCCACCGCGTATCATCAAAGTAGCCAAAATATTTTCTGAAAACTACTGAAACTATAGTTTTTGTTTGATATCTTCATGCCTCCCTTCATATTGAAAAAAAACAATACCCAAATAGCTACAACTTTACCATGCACCAAAACACCGGTTCCATCCACGCATCCCTTCACCCCTTCACCGCGCCTTCGCCAACAGCCGATGCACCGCCGCAGCGTCATTGACGCGTTGGGCGGTGAAATGATCCACGGCCTGCGTGTAACAAGGCCGGCTTAGTTGCGGGAAAACTCCGGATGCGAGTTTACTTGTCACCACCAGCGATGACAAAAACCATGACATCTTTAGGTAGAAAAACACCCTGAACACCAACTATCACTAAAAAAAACACCCTGAACAACCATTTTTGACCTGTTTTGAAATAAACATATCCAAAAGAACAAGAACTTACTATGACTAAACAAAAATTGGACATTTATCATAATGTTCCACAAATTTTGTCCATGGCTGTGTCTGATGATAGTGCCCACTTAAAAAAAACCAAGCAAATCATCACACACTTCACAACCACCAGGGGACATTGAAAAATCATGATGGATTTCAGTTCTCGCGGTGTTCCCAAACTGGTAGGTTGAATCTCAAATCTTCCATCACGATATGACACCCACATCAACCACATTTGTTGGAACAAATTTTGACAGAAAACATTTGTAACTGCACATAGCATCATGTATTCATTGGGCACATTTGCTGTGGAATGTGAACACATCACAACTGTAAGATGACATTCGACATCATTATTCCCCCCAAACAAAAGTTTTTGGATTATTGTACATATGTGTATACATATATATATATATATTCTTCTCACTTGGGTGGCACGACCCCTCAAGTTCCATTCATTTCAACAAAAAAGAAACATTTCCATGCACTTTCCCCTGAAATTGGATTCCTTGGATTCCTGAAAAGAATTTTTTCTTTCCCCCAGTCCTTTCTCATTGTTTGTTGTTCAAAGACATACTGGTTGGTGGCTTCAGCCCATCTGAAAAATATTCGTCAAAATGGGATCATTTCCCCAAATAGGGATGAAAGTAAAAACATATTTAAGTTGCCACCACCTAGTATATCTTTTTGAAAAAAAAAGCTTGAATAAAAAAAAACCTTCACAGGTCATTCCCCAGTCATCAATTCACTGTAAAAACTCAGGCTCCCAGGACAATTTTCCCAGCGAGAAAAAAACCCAACAGTCATGCACTTGTATGTCCTTCCTTGGAAGTTAGGATCAATGGTTAGTAGTCATGGGTTATTTCACCCCAAGGAATACTAACCATGGACATAAGTAGGTGAAATGAACCATTGATCCGATCACCATTTAGATCCTAACTTCCGTCCCGGGACATCCAAGTAGAAAGGTTTGGTCCACATGATGTTGTCGGTGAACATTTTGCACCCCCCCCAAGAAAGGGCACGCCGGCCTTCGGATCGAGGGGTTACTGTACCCACCAAAGCATAATCCACAAAAATAGTCCCATAAACCCATAGGATTCATGTATGGTATAAGTTTATTATATTATACTTACATTCAAAAATTTTACCATAAAAATCAACCAAAATGTATAGGTAAATATAGCATACAAGGGATCCTCTAATTAATGGGGGCCTTCTTTCCTGTGGCTCCTGGTTGCGCCCCCGGCATCTGGCCTGTCTGGAATCTGTTCCATGAGCACCAGCTCCTCGCTCCTGCGAGGGGCTAACTACAGCACATTGTGGTGTTTCCCAGTCCAAAACAACACGATTGTGGTGATTCAACCAACGTTTTTTCTTCATTTTGTTGAATTGAATTGTTTACTTCATCATCCATTGATTTCTGTCCCCGAAGTTCCTCGCTTGTTACAACTGTCCTTGGATCCGTCACGTGCTAAGACGTCAAAGACCGAGTCATTGTAGACCTTTTTCGAAGGTTGTTGACGACGAACAAATGAAACAAAGAATTGCTTTTAACTCGAAAAAACACCACCCCTGGGGGTGATTTGTGCACTGAAATGATGATGATGATGATGATGATGATGATGATGATGATGATGATGATGATGATGATGGAAGAAACAACTATCTTAGCCTTGTCATGTTTTGCATGATAGGAGTCAAGAGCATCCCCCTGCATTCCAAAGTATTTGGAACACCAAGTCCCGCACAATAGTCGTTAGACACTCATGGAATTTAGTTCAGAACATTTGGTGCCATTTCATACCCCACCTGAAAAAAGGTATCGTTGGCTGTCCCGCAACTAACGCACTACAAAGTGTCGTTGTTTCCGATTGATTTCGGATCTTTGATGTTACTCTGATTCATCATAAACATTTATGTTCATTATCTCCCCTGAAGTTTGTATTGGTACAGTGGTACACTGAAAAACACGTCCAAATACCAAATACTGGCACCAACCATCCACCCACCACACATGACTTTCCTCCACAACCGGGAAGCTTTTAAGAGATGCTAACAAAACCGCTGAGTTTTGATGTTTGGTTCAACGTTTTTTGGCCCCCAAAAAACTCCGGGAGAATCCACCAGTGTAACATGGCTGGCTTTGATCTTTGACCCTTCCCACCTCCAGCAAGGTGCAGGTAATTTCGAAGTCCCAACCCTTGTTGCGCAACTCCTTGACCTGGAGAACCCATGTGGAGCGATTCGAAGATGGGATCGAAGGTGATATTTTGTTCGTAAGTTTTTTCACGGTTTTTCCCATGACACAAATCCATCAAAAACTGATACCATTTATGTATGCATTTACTATACCAAATATCAACAGAATGTAGGTGAATATACCATATACATGGAATGCTATATGGGATTGTTGACAGAACCTTTATCAATCCCAAACTCCTTTAGCCAGATTTCAGCTCCCTCCTCCGCGATACAAAAAAACACACCATGCGCCTCCTGAAAAATCAGCTCCACCGTGCGAGGAATCACACCAGCACTGTTGGCAAGGGAATCTGAAGCACTTCTGTCACCGTCCATGGTGTAGGTCTTGCCACCTCCTGTTTTGAATGGAGGACAGCATGTTCCAACAAGACATCTTTAGACAACAAAAACACCCTAGGTGCTGAGAGTGTTGTTTTTGTCGATAAAAGCTCTAAGTGGAAAATCAGAAGTAACAAAAAACAAATTGAAAGGTACATAATCTGCAGGTGGGATATGAGGTCAATGCAATGTAGGTTTGAAATCAAGCCATGTGCAATTTGACATTTGACAGCTTGTGTAGATGTCTATGTAAAGACCAGTTGTCTATGTATCAACTCTAATGTCATTTAGTGGCTTAACAAAATCCTAACCACTTTGAAACCTCACATATCTTTCTCGGAAAACTTCAGGGTGAGGATCCAAAAGGTCGACGATAGTCAGTAGAGCTACGAGTCGGTGGTCCCCGAGTCGATCGTAGATTTTCCACCGTGGATCCCTGGGTGAAAATCACCCCATTTTTTTCATTGGAGTTGGGGGTCCACCTTTGTGGGAAGATACCCATGGGGATCTAAGCATACCAGGTAGTTACCCCTGAAAAGCCACCTGTACAAATCGGACATATGGTCAAGGCCTTTTTTGGAGTAAGAAGGGACAATGATGGTTGAACAAAAACAACCATCATAAATTCACATGATTGTACTCATGAATATTATGAATGATTTCATGCATCTTCATCATCTTGGCTCTCTTTAAACTTGCAGAATCTTGGAATCATCCTCCATATTCAGTGATAAACAACCAAGCACTTAACCAAAATGTAGGTCAATAATCATAATAAAAGTTCATGTTCAAAATCTCGGCCTCCATCTTATCCTATTTGCTCCCACCAAGAGATGTGGTCCCGAAGAACCCCCGCCAAACAGGTCACATGATTCGGTGAAGCCATTGGTTCTCTATCCAATCGTGTTATCTTGCAAGGGATCCCCTCCTTCTAAAACAAAAACACCACCACCACCACCACCACCTGCTACCAACATATACTCCCTAAAACTAACACTTCGCACCTTGCTATTAGTAGTCTTCCTTACCTTTTAAAAGGAAACCCATCTTCCTCNCATCTATGTTATTTACTATTTTGACCTACAGTATTTGACATTCCGTATGACATCCTTGAGATATGCGTGCCCAGTCTTCTGAAAAAGGAACTCTGGGATAATAAAAAAATCCAATCCTATTGACTTGTATCCCTTAGTGTTTATATCCAAACAAACATGTGTATCCTGAAGAAGAACACGTGAGAAACTCACAACTCATGTTGGCACGCATGTCAGCTTTAAAAAGCTACTAGTTGCTGCATTCATCCAAACCAACTTGCCACCTTGCTGTCATAAACTGTTTTGAACGCACATGTGTCTTTCCACAAGTGGAATTGGAGAAGCTTCTTTGAGGTCATCTAAAATGGGTGATAACAGGGTAAGACCGTACGATTTTCATACATTGTAATTGTACTCCATTCGAGAGTGCATTATTATGAATACCCTCCCTGAAACTAACGTAGCACCTGAAAATAGGCCATCCCAAAAGGAAGCTAGTATTCCAACCATCCATTTTCAGGGGCTATGTTAGTTTCAGGGAGGGTATATATAAATGCAAATTATACTCCACTTAAACCTGGATCATAAGGAGTTATCAGGTTATCTTTTAAAGTATCTTAGCCAGCAACATGGATGCGTTTTTGTTTGATTCTCTTATCCAGTGACACTTATCATTGATCATTAACTCCTAGCTTCCAACTAAAGACAGTCAAAATGAATCACCGGGATTGACCCAGTCATTACCAACAAGTTCACTACTTGATACTTCGAGTCTCTTAGTCACTACCTGGAGTCTTTTCAACTTAAGAATCACCACTCAAAAACCAAACGTCAACGTCTCTTGAAGAAAACTTGGGTGTTTCCAAAAATAATGGTACCCCCAAATCATCCCATTCTAATAGGGTTTTCCATTATAAACCATCCATTTTGGGGGTACCCCTATTTTTGGAACCATCCACTTGGTCAACCTGACAGATTGAACCAGCAAAGCCAATTCCTCAAAGATCTCCACTTGACTCGCCTGCTTTTCAACGGACATGCTGCTGTTGACCGGGCAACGTTTTTTTCACAACAACTCACCGTCACTGGGGAGATAGGATGTTTGGGGCTTGAAAAAAATTGTACTCTGTGTTTTTCTCAGCAGTTCGGAACAGGATACTATATCTACAGTAAGTGAAGCAAACCAACATGGCAAGTGTTTTTCATTCATGTTCGTACTTTTGGGATATATATATATATACATATCTATATTGAGCCACTTCTGAGAGATCTGGTGTGACTTTTTTCGGGGAACGTGGTGACTTGTTCCCTTTTCTGAGAGGGGTTGCTGGGACAAATTCCCACCTCCGAAGGATTCAGAATGATGAGAAACACAATGAGGTACAACCAAGGTTGCAAAATTACATGCGTGAAAAGCCGTGTCTAGGGTCAGTTTAGTAATAATATAAGTGGTTACCCTATAGTAATAACATCGAAGGCACAAAATCTACTGCATTGAAGTGATGCATGGTTATAATATGTTAGTAGCTTTCACGCCTTTCAGGATCCTAAGTTCAACAGTTACAGCTGCATACCCGATTTGCTACTCGAAATCTATTGGGCAGCAGGTTTCAGAATTATGATGTTGATCCTACCGGAAACTGGCAGCTGATTCTATCAAAACGAGCTGTGAAAATCCCCTAAAAGATCCACCATCGCCAAACTTGAAGGAAGAATGGATGTAAAGCACATGTATACATAAAATATGAATATGATCATCATGTGATTTAGAACGCCAACAAACATCCAGCAATATCATGAATTCATTCACTATCTGGATTTGAATGATTAGAAACATCCCCCCAAAGAAAACATTTGATCCCGCGGGCAATGTATTCTTAGGGATACTTCACCACAATTCTTAGGGATTTGACCTGGACATTTCAAGCATCGAACAAATGGAACATTCCCCCTTCGCTGCTTGAAAAAATACAACGAAACATCATGCATACACAGAAAGCATCATCTTCACCCTTCTGGGTGCCAATGGTTTGTTTGTTTTTGCAAAGTCATCTGAGATACCTTAAAGACTTCTGAATCTGTGTTGAACCGTCGTTTTGTCGTTTGTTTCTCCCCTCGCGGTCCCGTTTCCTGAGGTCCAAAAATGTGGTCAAAATTAAAGTCATAGGAATTGCAATGCTCGTTGAGTCCTGATACCGAGGAGGATTTGTTCGATTCGTCTGTCGTTGTTGAGTTGTGACCAGCTGCGATCTACTTCCCCACACAGGATGCCAATCTCAAGGGAAGGTTTATAAGGATTCCCTACTAAAAGATGTATATAATAATCCTGGTGGTGACTGTTACTGGCTTGGGGCGTAGCAGTTTTTCAATGGAGCTGTAACCCCCGTAAGTGGAGTTATGACGGTACTTATAGCAGGTAGTTGCCCACCTTGAAGAACTATTGATGTTTTTGTTTCAATATTACATCAACTATATAGAGTTCACCCCCAACCCTGCCCTGTAACGTTGCACGGACTATCTCCCCAAAGAATGACAGGTTGTGAGACCTCTTCCTTCACCATGTCTTAGCATGTCGTATCGACCAACTCAAAGAGTAGATCGACTCTGGGAGAATGGTGATGATGTCAGTTTACTCTCCTAACCTGGTTGGTGGTTTCAACCCCCTGAAAAATATTAGTCAAAATGGGAATCTTCCCCAAGTAGAAAGATTAAAATAAAGCATTTAAAACCACCACCTAGTAACATACTGTTGATGGTTCAGAAATCCGCCGAGAAAATCAGTTGAGGTTGGTAGTATGTTTTCCCATTATTTACCACGTGTGGTGTAAAAAACCATCCCAGGTGGTGCATGATTTCTGAACCATCAACAGTATCCTGGACCAAAATCCTCGTTTTTCACCCTTGATGATGGGATCCTTATCAAATGAGATACATATCAAATACTGTACCCTCCCTAAAACTAACAGCTCTCCCTGAAAAACGTTTCTTTTTGGAGACAACTTTCCTTCTGCAAAGGCTCGTGTTCAGGTTTATGTTAGTTGACAAAACAGTAATTTGTCGACATATGAACAGTCATTTTTTTAACAAAGGGATGGCAGGCAACCAGAATGCTTAAGCAAAGATTGTTCAGCTACATGATGTTTCTGTATGTAAAAAATTGGTACTTCATTTCAAAAAAACACATAGCTCCTATGACACTTCACTTGGTGAATCCCAAAAGGAAAAACCGTCTACATTTTGTGATACCCTTTCATCCCATTTTTCTCTTCATGAAACTCTACACTGTCTCAAACAGCAGACGGACGTAGCTGAAGGTCAAAATAGATGGCACAAATACCAAAAGGTAGCATAGTAAAGGGTCAATACAAACCAATATGTAGACACCTGTGCCATGTACTTTTCAATTACTGTATCAACATTTCCCATAGTACCCATGGGACTGGTTTATTTAGCTACATGAAAAACATAAAAAACAACCATTCATGTATAGGTATGTATATATACCATACATGGATCCGTCATGGCTTTCCCTAAACCAATTCCGTGGTCCTGTGACACTTTTCAACATCTCTGACTGCAAGGTGATCTTCTGTTCGTCATGGAAGACCACCTGACAACTCCAAGCCGGAGAAACAACGACTCCATATAAGTCATCTCTTTATAAGGTGGAGGTCCTCCTTACAAATGGTGTTATAACCCTTAGTTAAACAAACATTAAACATGAGTAACTGGGGTTATATATAACCCCTAGAAGTGGAGTTTTAATGGGCCCCTACTTATATTATTGGTTTTTTGGACCCACCTTGTATAGTACTTCTTCGACAAAAACCACCACCAAGCTTTGAAATGAATGCGCTGAATGCGGATATGTTTGAGACGCTAGAGCTGTACTAGTTGGTGGTTGAACCAACCCATCTGAAAAATAAGCTCACTCAAATTGGGTTCATCTTCCTCGAATATGGATGAAAAATAAACAATCTCTGAAACTTAAACCACACAGATATCATAAATAGTGGAAAGGACATAGTTTATGTTCAACACCTCCCAGTCAAACGAAGCATATCTTCCCCAAATTTTGGTTAACTGAAACCTCCCAGTTTAGCAGCCACACCATTTCCACCAAGATTCGTGGCAGTTCTCACTGGTGGTCTACATACTGGATTTGTGACCCGGGTCGAAACTAGGGTGTGTATGATATGAAATGATATGATACCCAAACAATCCATGTATTATATAATATACCTACATGAATGGTTGATGTTTATGGTAAATGTAGGGAAATATACCATACATGGATGGTATGGGTGATATGAAATACATACATATCGATACAAGTACATGTATAATCAGATGTATGAGATTCCGCGATTGTTTGGCTGTGAGTGCAGTCATATTTCATTTTTTGTGAGCCACTGTACATGCTGCTGTCACTAGCTAACCACTTGAGATGGTAAAACCCTACCAAATCATGAACCATTTCAACTCGTTATTTTGGACATGTTTTCCACCAACAGCATCTTTAGAAACAACAACAACAACGGTCGTACCTGGTGTAACCGCGCGGCTTCGAGGTGCAACTAACCAAAAGTAGCAAGGTTCAAGGCTCTTTTTCACGTGCGCCTGCTACTCGAAAAGCCATTCGTGGTCTTTGGTGATGTCATATGCATCACCTGGCGCGTGGCCTAGCTGTCCGGCACCATCCTGTTGCNACGCAGCCCGCCAAAAATAATGTATATATATCGTTTTGCAAGTACCATGTTTCAGGGACAATGTTCAACATTCTGAGTTTGCGAAGTTTTTCAGCATCAATCGCCTATACAATTCGTGTCTTGCAATTTTGCAATGAAATATTCATGAAAATACATCGACCAGGTGATTCAAAGTGAGCTTTTTGGGATGTAACCAAGTGACCCTTTTAAATGGTTAAGTGACCTCCAACTGGGGGATAAAGGGGTCACTTTGAATCACCTGGGAATCAACATTTGCCATTTGTTTACGATTCCAATGGATCAAGTGGTGGATTTCTATGGGTGCCTTGAAAGTAATGACCGCTTCCTAAAATCAGCGGATTCTGTTGTGTTTGTTGAAATTCGTATGACCCTATAGAGACAATGAGTGGTGAAGAAGTTGAACCAATCAGAATTCAAATTGGAGAGACAGGTTGAATATGCATATATACTATATGATATGTATTCATATTCACTCACTTAGATTCAGATTTGCAGATACAACAAATTAATTACGCATACAACAAATTAATTCAGATTCACCTGAGTAGGCAAAAAAAATGATCAATTTTTGTAGGAAATCCGGATACTTTTTGAGAGTTCACGACCTAAAAACCCAAATGCATCCTGCCTTTCAGGTTCAAATAACCTGCAGTGGCAACCATTCTTCGGGACAAAAGGGCCAATTTGTTTAAGTGCGCAGGTTAGCACATTGAGATGGGTCATTACACAAATAAAGGCAATAAAAAAACACGATGTTTCTAGGAAGTCACTGAACCATGTCATAAATTTTGGCATTGTTTGATCACTCCAAAATGGGATCATTGACTCATGTAATACCAGGCATGCCTTCCACTGCTCACCTGCTTCATATCTTGAAGATTGCACCCCAACATTGCCGTTGCACTACATGTCACCAACATTTTATGGACAAGGCCTATGGACACGGGAATCCCCTCCCACTAAAACAGTCAACAAACTGTTGAGGGACAGTACCTCCAAAATGAGGTACCTGAATCATGTGGTGAGTAATTTGGGTTGTATCAGTTGCATCCTAAGACATATCCCAATAGGATCCATGGGACTGGTATATTTACCTACATGAAAAGTTGATTTTTTATGGCAACTGTAGGTATATATGCCATACATGGATGGTATGGGTATAACTTTCATTCCTAAACTTACTAGCTTGGAACACATGGGAACACACGAGACATGCATGGGTCAACCATGAGTCAACACCTGCACATCATGAGGCCTTTCAGATTCAGCCTGCCCGGCTCACAACTGACCATTGTAAAATCATTCCATATTAAACCACAGGTGATTAACAAAAACAAACAACACACTCCATTTTTTCCCATGCAGCGCATATATTGCTTAAAAAACACAACACATGAATATCTGATACCTGCTGCTATTACTTTAAATATCTATCTCTATTATATAATATTCAAAACAACACCCCTGCACCTGCACCCGCCACTCATGGCACAACTTATAACTTTAAGACGACAAAGTGACTATTGTGTAGTTGTCGCGCGCGAGGCACATTTTCTTCCAGGACCTTCGTTTTGTTGAACAATGGCGACTCAACATGCTACCTGCTATTCGTGTGTTTCGTGGTCTCCTTAAATGATGGGTCCTGAGACGAAAAACTTGAAGGCAGGGATGAGGTAGAAAGGAAATGAGACAAACCCACGGTATACTATGTACCTAGTCACTTAGGCATCTTAGGCTGTTTTTTTGTATGGTAAACTGAGGGTAAAAAATACCATACATCATCATGTCGAATCTGACTGCTAAAAGTTTTTTTGCAAAATGGGACCTCCTCTAAGCTGATTTTAAACAAGTGTAACCGTGTAACCCAAACAGAGTTTTTCTTCTTCAGGAAAATCACATCATGGAATATACACTTTGGGTAAACTAACATAGCAATGGAAAGCCACTATTTTTAAGAGGAGGTTACATCTTGAAATGGTGGGATTTCCCAGCCAGCTATGTTAGTTTAACGGAGTGTATACATCAGACTCTTCTGTGTTTTGATCCTTTTTTCAAGATATCCTGCAAGGCAAGAAGTGTCCAAATCGCCTAGGTTTGAAACCAAAAAGATTGGCATCAACCAGGTGGTCAGTCATGCCATAGGATGACCATGTTCCCATGGCCCATGGCTTTTTGATGGATATCCCAGAGCAAACAAAACGTATTCAAAACATCCAACCAGAAGTCGTTGGAAGATATACTGTAGATCTATTTATAAATTTCGTAACCTCATGTCCCATCACAATCATTAACATCTTGATAAGACAAGAATCATGGAATGGGACTCTGGGACCCTCACCCAAACCTCGATCACAAAAAAAAACATTCTGATCAACCCAACTATGGGTTCATCCTCCCAAAGTAGGGGTGATAATAACAAATATTCGAAACCACCACCTAGAAAATGATGGTTGCCCAAAGGAACCACCTTTTCCAACGGCCAAAATCTTCAGCTTCCCATGGTAGCCACAACCTCCGGCGACACGTGGGTTTCGGTGCCATCGCCGACCTGTTGCCGTTCTTGCTGCTGATGTCGTTCCACACTTCGACGTTGCTCTAAGGTGGAAAACCACTGCTGCCTCAGTGGTCATATGGTATCCGTGCAAGTCCCCTTCCTTGCAAATAATAGGCTAGTTGGTGGTTTCAACCCATCTGAAAAATATTAGTCAAATTGGATCGTTTCCCCAGGTAGGGTGAACATAAAAAATATTTGAAACCACCACCTAGTAGGTTATCATGAATCAGTATACCAAAAATGATGGATGTTAGTACAATTGCGTATATGAAATCAACAATCATTTCAACCAACCTGGCTTTTGGTCTCAGCTAAATTCCAAAAAAAAACATTGGTTAGAGTTGAAGGTCACACATAGAGATGGAAACATACCCTACAGTAAACTAACATGGTAATGGAGACCAAAAGGTTCCAATGGGAAATACACCTACAAATGGTGACTGTTCCATTCCCAAACAATCCATGTATCGTATATTTCCCTACATTTACCATAAAAAATCAACCACATGTAGGTAAATATACCAGTCCCATGGATGCTATGGGAGTCTTATGTTGCTTTGCCAGAGATGTACCAATGGTTTGGGACCCAACTCTCCGTGTGGGTACATGTAAAACTTCACCCAGACAAATGTAGCTTCGGCCCCTTTGCGACAGTGAACATTTTACATTTGAAGTACTTGTAGGGTTTCTGATCTTTCATAACTTTACTTGAGGAGTCCCTAACTTTTGAAGTCTTCCCAGATCAAATATACATTCAAATAATTACACAAAATCTATCATTGGTGGTGGTTCCAATGCCCATTAAGTAAAACCAAAAGCCAAATGGTTTTCCTGTCCCCGCAAAAAAGTAGGGTTTATGTAAAACACTTGTGCAGCCGACTCCAAATAGTGTGTCCTGTCTGCAACCATCTGTGTCCTGTTGAAGCTCTTTTCAAGTAAGTGAGTTTTGCAATTTCCATGCGAACTTGTTTTTGGAACCTATGTTTCAAAGGCAACATCTGGCCCATCTGCCTTTTCCAATCCCAAGCATTACAGAATGATCATGAGTCTTTGTACTTCCAATGGAAGATGGAAGCCCTAATCCATCAAAGAAATCGAGCAGTCAAGAAACAGATCCGCCAAAACCTACCGAAAAATCACACACACACGCACAAACAACGGTTCTTACATACTATAAGAGTCGTTTGCAAAGCATGGTTCAAGAGTCTCATATATCTCATATGTACTTCAGATCTTTCACAAACATTTGCTTCCGAACATGGTCCGAGTCAGTGTTCAAGAGTCACAGCCTGGGACATATCAGTACCAATTTTTCCCTGTGATTTTGCAGGTTTCGATTTGGATCTTCGAAACAGAAACGTCTTGGATTTTGATTGTACACTCCCTGAAACTAACATGGCACCTGAAAATGGATGGTTGGAATACTACTTACCTTTTGGGATGGCCTATTTTCAGGTTCTATGTTAGTTTTCAGGGAGGGTATTCTTCTCTGCCCAAAACTTGACTTAAATATAGTCGAGTTGCTTGGATTGATTCTGCTCTTCCATTGACACCTGGTGTGGGTGGGTTTGCACAAGGATATGTTCATAGGGAAAATGAGAAGCGGACATGTTTAACGAACACAACTTCCATCTGGCATGTTACTATGTTGGCACAAAACCCCATTGGCCTATAATTACGAGTATGAACTTCGTTGTGCGCTTGTTGGACAAAGTATCTTGGAATCAACAAGCTTTCGGGAAGCACGACGTGTGCACCCAACATTAAGTATCGTCCGTCTAAACATGCCTGTACACACTCAAAAGCAACAATGGCAAGCCAGTGGGTCTTCAACAAATTGATATCTCAACAAGGCTCTTGCCATGTCAATTGCGTTCCATATCCTGTCTCCCAAAATTGCCAGGTACACAAACAATACATCTCAAATCTCGTGACGTTCTTGCATATCTCATTACATTCACCATTCAATACCATTCACCTTTAGAAGCAAACAAAATCCCTTCTGAGTCAAACCCACCCAAACTCAACAATTGAACCGATACACCCATGTGGCTGTTTCCGAAAATAGGTTTTTGTTCCCCCCAAATCATCCATTTTAATAAGGTTTTCCATTAATTTCACCATCCATTTTGGGGGAAACACCCCTATTTTTGGTTCAACACCCATGTCTTGCTGCCTTCGCTTGGCGCAAGTCCTGCAAACTTTGACGATCTTCCAACAAGGCACTCTCCTCTGAACGCCGAGGGTATAAATAAGGTGACGGCCTTGTAATGGATTCATATGGGGGTTTCCTAAAATGGTGGTACACAACAACTATTGTTTTTTTACTAAAAATCACCATTTTGGGGTGTTTTTGGGGGTACCACCATTTTTGGAAACACCCATGATTGTTGGGGGATACACTTACTAAGTCCTTAAATTCAACATACACAAAATTTGCCGTACTCATTGTCCAAACCATTTATTTGCAATATCCACTCTTAAAATTCCAGAGTGCACCCACTTTACAGGACGTATTCGGATATGAATCATAGCCTAATCTTCAATCACACCAAAATTTCAGATGGACTCCAACCAAACAAAAATGATTGAGCCTTTTTTTTGTCCAATTGCAACCTCTTTTAAAAGAAAACATACTCCCCAAAAAACTAACATGGAACCTCAAAAATCACTCTTTGAAAAGGAAAATCATCTTCCAAACCCCATTTTTGGCTTCCATGTTAATTTTCCGGGGTGTATCCCAAGCAACCTCCCTTAAAAAGAAAAACACCTTTCAACCCTTCGTTGCGTTTGTTTCCAGAAGTCGGACCTTTGCAGCCAAACCAGCACTGAGACTAGAGGCCAGGTCATCCTGGCACTGCAAACCCCAGGTTGGAGAAGGGATCCACCAAAAATGAAGAAGGACACAGAGACCCATATGGGTGTTTCCCAAAATAAGGGTACCCCAAAATGGATGGTTTATAATGGAAAACCCTATTAAAATGGATGATTTGGGGGTACTACTATTTTCGGAAACACCCATATGCTCCATTCCAAGAAATCTCCAACGGTCGGACCCACGGTCCACGGACCCCGAAAAAACCTGAGGTTTTCTAATAGCTCGATCGCAACTTCCGAAAAAGGGGTCCGTTGGGATAAGGTACCATTCAATTTTTGATGGATCCATGGAGAAATGTGTGGGTTTCTGAAAGTTTCACGAAGGGGGCCTGAAAGGGCCTTTTTTACCAATATGCGCCGAATGTCGGGTATATTTACCTACATGGAATGGTTAATTTCTATGGTAAAGTGGCAGGGAAATATTCCAGTCCCATGGAGCATCTGGGAGAAAAAGCTGCCATGTGTTTTTTCTCCGTTTTGTTGCCATGAAAAAACGGATGTCTATAATGTATATAGTAACTCCAATCAGATTGTATTATAATTATTTGGTTTCCTAAGAGGTCAACTTGTTGTGATTTATCCCATGCAAAACATGCTATACTTGCAACTTGCAATAAGCGGTTTTCAAAAGCAATAGCTCAACTGTAAGTTCCTTATCAAATTATCCCATCAAACAAATTGCCAACACAAAATTCTGGCACATAGACAGGGTTATAGGGTTACAACCCTTCATATTGGAACTGGTTGGGTAACCCCGTAAACCTGTCTAATTATGTGCAGCTGAGAGAAACTATATGGCACCTTGAAAATGCAGAGTGCAGGTTTGTAGAAACTTGGCCCTTTTTACCATCAAGCCGCCAGGCCTTTTACCCTGGGTTTCACGGTTTCACGTACACTCCGGTAACCTAACATAGCTGGCTGGAAAATGGACCCTGAATGAGTCGAAGTATTTCCTATCTGAAAAATGGGGAAATATGCCAGCTATGTTAGCTATGTTAGTTGATCCCAGAGGGTATCATTTATTTTCACTAAAAATAGGGAAAACCCCCAAAATGGATGGTGAAAATAATGGAAAACCCCCATTAAAATGGATGATTTGGAGGGAAAACCCACTATTTTCGGAAACATCCATATAGATCCAGCCATTTTTGGTACCATTCCTGTGGGCGGTAAAGTTCGTTTCCGGAAGTAGATCCCCCCAACCTCCGGCCGCAAGGTCTGCAAGAGTTGATGTAGCTCGGCAGTGAGAGAGGCTTCACCTCTGGGGGGTTTGGGGTTTGTTGTTATGACAAAACACCAAAGAACTTGATGTAATTTTAAAGCCAAGCTTAAGAGGAAGGTTGTTGCACATGTTATAGATTTAATATAGATACCCTCCAGGAAATTAACATATCCCACCTGGGGAAAAAGAAAATCATCTTCAAAATGGACTTTTCAGGGGATATGTTAGTTCCCAGGAGGGTATGTATAAATCCATTCCTTTTTCCCGATTCAACCAAGGGGGCCTTAATCCCATTCGAGCCCCAAAGGATCTTGCAGCCAGTGGTTTTCATTTTCATGTGTCAGGGATAACAGGACATATATCAATATGATTCTGATATTAGACACTTATTTCCAGCAATGTACACAGTTGGATGCACAGCTACATACATGTTACATATGTGTTTAAAAACGTATGCAGTGAATTACCTAGTTTTCCAGAGCTCAAAATATTCTGCATGTTGTTTCAAGTCTTTTATGAAGGCTTTCCTATCAAGTTCAAAATCAAGGGATCTTTGTTTTTCAGCAATTCTTCTTGAGAGGGGGGAAGAAATGATACTGAGTCCTTGGGGGCACCAAAAAAAATAGTGCTGCAAATTCAGCGATTGTAATGATGCACGTAAGGACATCCTTTTCATCAAAGCAAAAAAATCTATCAGATTAAACCTACCAACTTGTTTTTATTGCTGGATTTTGCAGTCATTTCCTAAAACAAAATTTCTTCAAAAAGTGAGCGCCCATGTGGGGAAGAAAACTAAAAGGAGGAATGGGGAACAAAGTAGATCAAGTCACCTCCACACGAGCCAAATTTGGCCAAGCCAGACAAAATCCATTAAAATACATCCCCGAAAACTAACAGAAGTCATCCCCATACCATCCATGTATGGTCGATATACCTACATTTACCATAAACATCAACCATTCATGTAGGTAAATATACCAGTCCCATGGATCCTATGGGATCCAAAGAATGATCTTTTTGCTTTAAGAAAATCGCTTCATTGGTAGGATTTTTTCATTGGGTGACCCCCAGGATTGCTGAAACACTCCCTCGCAGCTCGCAGCTCGACTACACTCCCTAAAACTAGCGAATTAATACGCAAAATATGGTTTAAATGATTTCTTGAACATATGGCGCATTTTTGGTATCTATATATGTCAATGTTAGATTTCTGGGGTGTAACACACACATGCACAGATTTAAAAAATCAAGTTTCATCCCAAGCAATACGCACAATGCTTACGGGTCCCTGTCGAATTATGAAACTGCTTCTACTTCAATTGCCCACTTTGAAGCGCAACATGTGAGGAATTCCATTCTTGGGGTGTAAAGTCATCATAGCGACAATCACAACATCCATGGAAATTCCCATGGTTCATTTGGTATAGTGACTAAGTGAGAGTACTTATCAATTGTCGAAGCAGCAGGAAACTAGGTACCTGTTTTCAAGAGAGTGCAGTATTCAAAAAACTCCATATGAAGATGTCGACCCAAACAAACTATATGAAAATAATCATAACAAAAAATATGTGCTGAGTCCAATCTCAAGGAGACATGGATTTAAGTTTGACAAGGGGAGTTTCCACCATAGGGCAAAGGTATAGTCCCTATTTTCTGATTGTGGGATTGATCCCTGACTTGCATCAGAATCCAGTAGTTGTTAAATAAATAAGCTTCCGGATTGAATGGCTTAACATCCACGTTGCTCACACCAGGGAACAGTTGAAACAAAGGTTTATCAGAAATGGAGTGAGCAACCATATCTGATGAATGGCATTTATAAGGATCCCTTATCAAACATGCAACATTATCCTGGTGGTGACTGGAATCCCGGGAAGCATCCCAAGGTATTTACACCTAGGGATCTAAAGGTGACAGATCGCAACTAAACCCAACACTAAACCCACAGCGTGAAACAAAACAAACCCCGAAAACATGACAATTCCATTAGAATTGGTTCAGATTCCTAGGGATCCTGAAATATTGCCTGACTTACAATCCTCAAATTAGTCCAAGCCCAACCAACCAGTTTTGCCCCGGGAAGTTTACACTGCTCAATTGACGAATCCGAGGGATCATTTCAATCAAACAAAACAAAGGGGTCAATGTAAACCTGGCCGCACCTGCGCTGCAATCTGAAAAAACATATCTGGGCCTCTGAACCACCCTTTGTCCCTTACTCTGAAACTAACAAATCGCACCTGAAAATGGATGCTTGGAAATACCCCATGGATCCTTTCTTTGGGGGGATGCCTATTTTCAGGGGCGAACTTGCTGTTAAAGCTTTAGGAAGTGGAACAGTGTGGCATAACCCACGCCATCCATGTATGGTTTATTTACCTGCATTTACCATACATTTCCATACAAATGTATACGTAAATATACCATACATGGATCCTACGGGTAAAAAGGTCCTACAAGCGAAACGTTCAGAAAACCACAAATTGCTCCCAATTTTTCCCAGCCTTCATGAAGTTCAAAGATGCGAAGTTCTGCTTCCTGTGACCATTTTTTTTTTGAGAGAAAGGATTCGGGATCTGCCGAAATATGGACTGTACACGGAATAGATATATCTCTGGCCAAAAAAAAAAAATATCATCAACCTAGATTTTCCTGAAAGAGCCGGGGATTTCCCGAAACCTCAGCTACCTTTTGAGGGCAAAACGGTCGTGTGAGGTCACCATACTTTGACGTCGTATCCTCCTCAATCTCTCTGGCATGCTGAATGTTCTTCTCGTCCAAGAACTTGCTGCATTCCCCCAGGACTGTTAGTCAGAGACACCACAAGTCCAAGTTGGAAGGAATTCCCCAAGTCCAAGGCACATGCAGGCACATGCACATTGACCTTCAGGTCAAGTGGGAGTGTTCCACCCATGCCACCACTGTTTCCCAATCAGGTTCCATTGGGTCTGCCAACTTCAAACCAAAGAAGTATAGGTACCCGCAGCTCGACGAGAAGGATGCCGGAAGAGGTACCCCTCCATATCAATACAAAACATGTGTATATCATATCTGCTTCTTTGCAAACAAGCACATTGACACGTTGCCACTGCTTCTCATCCCTCATCCTTCCACTCCCTTCCACCACTACATGGGTTCATCAGTATCTTCAATGACCATCCTTCCAACCACAAGTTCTCCTGAACATGATCATAGATGTCATAGTTCAGCGGGCCACCCGGTCACACCAACATGCTACAATGAATTCCAGCTTACTTAGGGAGCCTACGAAGTGGATTGGAGACAGGAAAATGGCCAACAAAATGTCTTAAATAAATCCAACGAATCACATAAAACCAAAAGAACATCAAATATCTACAAACAATTCCTACTAGATTTTGACCCATTTTTTGAGGGGAGATTTGTTTGTTTCGACCATCAGGCTATTAAGGGAATTTTCCTCGTGACCATCGCCTGCGTCTTGGCCTTCTGCTCCTGGCAGGTCTCGTCCATCCGCTGCTGTGCTGCATGTTTTCTGCTTCGGAGCTCCTCATCATAGCTAAGGCGCTGCACAAATGGACACACAAGCCCAAACCTGTGGGGATACCTAGTGACCAAAATGGAGTGGGGAACTTTATAATGAAGAACTGACATTTTTTAGAAGTTGAAACTCGTATGATATATCTATATATGAATCTGAATATATGTTGGCACCTGTTGTATCATCGTGGTGGTAAAGACGATTTGAGCATTTTGGTTTGGATGTGGGCATTTCACACAAATGACATCTGATTCTTCACGAAGGTACACCTCAAAAAGTCACGATTTCAAATGAGATATGTTGTTGAGAGGTGCCAAGCCAACAACCTCGCAATCTGGTGATTCCGCGCTGTTGATCACATTTTTCATGCAAAGGGAGCTCATTCTATACATCCTTTCCATTCCTTTCCCTGGTCTACCAAACTTTGTTGAATCAACATCATCAACTTTTCTCTGAAAAAAAAACCTACCAGGGATAGATTTTTTGAATCAAACTCATGCTACATCCTGCCACCAAATAATATTGCATACAACAACATAGGCAAAAGTGTGTTTAGGAAACTGGAAGACCTTATTTTACACCGATAATTCACAAGTTCGAGGCCTGACCCCCCATTGGTACAATTCACCTGTTCACCTTTGGTTTTTTTGTTTGTAATCACAACACACACACACTCATACTGTTGATGGAAAAATGCGGCGATCCATTAACCACCTGGGATGGTGCTAAAACCTTTGAAAAAATAGTCGTCTATAGGGATCACAAACGACAATGCCTTTTATTAGCCCCATCCACGCATACCTTCAGCTGGCATCGTAAAAAAAAACATCAAAAAATGGCATCTTGGATGTAACAAGTCACCGTGACTCAAAACCCCAAATGGGATCCCTAGGGTAAGGTGCAATGGAGCTATGAGATAGTCAGGTTTTGTTCAGGGTCCATTCGGTGGGTCCTGTTGGAGATTTCTGGGATTAAATGATTTGAAAGTAATCTTTGGAAATGTTTGCCTTACCCCAACCATATAGAGGTTTGAGTTTGTAGGTTTCGTGAGATCACTACAAGTGTCCCAAATGTATAATGATGTATTGCAAGGCAAATGTGCCATGTATTCTCAAACATGCACCTGATAATAATCTATATAGACTACATACATATCTTTATTCAGGTGAATCATACGGTATCAAAAATAGGTGTTCAAGATGATCTTATGGGCGACAGTCTTTTCAGCTTCTTGTTCCTTGTTTTTTTCTACGCACGATCTAAACCAATTGCATCACGGTGAGACTCACTGTAAGTGTATCAAAAGCCATCCGACAATGCCGAAATTGAGGATCTTGCAGGAAAGAAATGGCCGGGCGACCACTGGTATTTTAAACTTAAAAGGGTACTAAAGAATGTATGTGATATCTTATCTTGATGACTTGATGTATTTATCTATACTTTGCGAGTCTTTTCCCAGTTGTGAAGATTCTATCACATGATGTATCTACACTCTTTCACAAAAATGCTGGCATGATTTTTCATCCTCAATGTCAGCTTTAAAACTCACATCATGGCTCAAGGACTTCCACCGTAGCAGTGGCACCAGTGAGCCCCAAAAAGAGATGCCAACCATCGAAGGGACCACTGGCAGATGCCTTCACACGTAACTTGGAAAAGGTTTCAAGGATCACGGGACTTGTGACCTCCTGACCATCGAGCTTTTGTGTCAACAGATTCGGTGAAAAAACAATTCCCTACTAGGATGTCCATGGAACTTAGTCACTATACTTAGTAAGTTGGGTTGTAACCTACTTAGGGGACGTATCCAACCTACTTATATAGGGGTTAAATAATCTATTGATCCTAAGTTCCAGCAGGAGATCCCAGTAGACATCCAGGGAATCAACCTTCGGAGCTTTGGTGTTTGTAAACGATTTATATTTGGATGTTTCCGAAAATAATGGGTTTTCCCCCCCAAAATCATCCATTTTAATGGGGCTTTTCCATTATAAACCATCCATTTTTTTGGGGTTTTCCCCCCTATTTTTGAAAATTCCCAATTTTGGAAGGTCCAGTCATTTCCGTTTTTCGAGGCTTTGGGTGTTTGGAAATGTCAATCTTCGGGAGTGTTGGGGGGAGGACCTTCAATTCATGGGATTTTTGGAGACCAAGGCAAAAAAAGCTCTTGGTTAAATGGCTAGTGAGTTTTTTTGTAATCACATAAAAACATACTAACATATCTATACGGTATACATTATAAGATCATGCCAATGGAACATCAAACGCAGATTGAGTTGAAGCGGCTTTCAATCCTTGAAGAAAACAATTATTTTTACTTTTCGATGAAGGAGTATGATGATGATGATGATGATGATGATGATGGTGATGATGATGATGATGATGATGTTGGTGATGATGAACAGGACATGACCTGTTTGTCGAGATGGTCAACAGAAGTAAACTTTCAACGAAGTGACATTCCCAACTTCAAACCGGTCACGACTTGAACCACCCAGAAAATTCTGAAAAAAAACTCTATCTCTTTTTGAACTCCAAAGTCACCAGTGAGTTTGAGAAAAAAACAACCAGCGTTTTCAGGTCATAAAATGCGGGTGGAATTGCAACACTTGGATTTTGGCAGGAAACAAATCCTGGCACAGTGGTACCAACTATCGAAAAAAGTAATCTTCGAGGTGATTCAATTCGTAACCTTTGTTGGGATGGGGAGAAAACGTGACCCTTTTTTCAAGGGTTTTTTTGTGACCTCCAAACATGGGACAAAGTTTGGTCACGAATTGAATCACCAGGTTTTTGGATGTGTTCCTTCCAGAAATCCGTTTTCCTCACCTTCAGGGTGGAAAACATTGGCCTGCAGAAACTGCACGTTAAGAAGTTAAGAACCCCCAAAACCTCGCTGGGAATGATCCATGAAGTTTCCCTCTCTTCATATAGCCTATAGTCGAATCACAATATGCAAAAAATACAGTTGTACTAATGATCGAAATCACTTCTGGTCCCCAAGAAGTCGAAAATTAGAGTTTGATCATGAGTCTGATTTTTAAGACCCCTCCTCGTCATTGATCACAAAGTGCAATGAGTCCTGATGGTTGATGCAAAAAATCAAAAACTAAAATCCGCAACACAACAATTTTAACAGGAAACATATCTATTAGCGTCTTCTGAATGTTTCTCAGGATGAAATCCGGCCAACTAGTTTACAGAGTAACCTTTTCAAACTCACAAAGCTGTGCCTCGCTCCGTTGGGCACTTGTTTTGACGAGGATTTGTTCTTTTCTCACAAGGTGGGAGACATTAGTTGCCTTGAGTAATTTCCCAGCTGTCTTTTAAAACTCTAAGTACACAGGGGAAACCCACCAAATCATCTATCAATCAGGTCCTCCTCTTCACCAATAGTCAAGGTCATCTGCACCTGGTAGGGTTGTGAATACGAGGTACGTCTTTTTGTACGGAGTCCTTGAAGAGCCTATGCTGGTTTCCACAAAAGGCAACATGTTGGCATCCATACATATGGTTTAGCGAAGTTTAGGTTCAAAAATCGAGGTGAACATGAAACACGCTTGAAAACATCGCTTGGCAACGTTAGCATGTATGAATCCATGATTTAAGGGGTTCTTGGAGGATGTATGTCCATTTCAAACCATCCATCTCCCCGATCTCAATGTTGACTCTAGCATGATCAGGTCGCGCTCCCTGTAAACATGACATCAAACACCGAATGGCACGGTGCCAATGATCAAACAGCTCATAAGGCATCGGAAGTGGCTCAAAAATGCTGCGCCAATTCGCAGACCCTCCGAAATTTTGGGAAGTGATGATGAGAAAAAAAAACAACATCATGCCTGACCAACCTCCAATAACATTGAAATGGCGGGTCATTCTTCGGGCATTCGTATTCTCCCAACCTGACGTCAGTGACGTCAACATATGACCTCACCTCATAATTCAACCTGCAAAATTAAATTGCTAACCAATCAAAACATAAGCATACTTGAGCTGTAGATTCTTGGGGAGTGATCATATTTCTTCAACCTTGTCTAAATACGCCCTGATGCGTTTTTCGGCTCCCCCTGGAATATTTGACCAACCTGAACTTCCATGAACTAAGTGGACTTGTTTAAAGATTCACCCCAACAGAATTATAACAGTTCTTAGTAGGGAAACCCTAGAAACCTTTATTTCCAACTATTACTGGGTCAGAAAACATCCCAAGGTTTACCCTCAAGTTATGATATAACTATTAACTAATTTGGCAAACCTCATACAGATCATCCCAAGTACAACACGAACATCATTTAGGTTGTTGCCCCCCAGGTAAATATTGAAGACCAGGAATGACCAGGATGACTTCACACTGGGTAGATCCGATATAAAACTGATCCATCCACCAAATTTCAAAAAACATCGTGGTTACTTGCAGGAAGCTTCCCGAAATCCAAAGGGGCTGAACCTAAAATACTAGCCAATAAGTAACGAATCCTACAGGGTTTGCCCCCCACCAGCTATAAATGGGTCAAATTAACTCCCATATCTTAAGTATAGGGTCATTAGGGTCATAAAAAAACGGTTAATTACCCATTTATTTTCGGCCATTTGAAGGCCTTAAGGGTCAAATAACCCCATGTTGTAACGATCATAGGGGGCCCCCCCCCCTTGTACCTTCCCTCTAAACTCGACACCGGGAAACCACATCACCAATACCCATGGATGGCATCTCACCATGTCCTCGACCTCAGACAAAAAACGACATATGTATTTTTGGTGTCTGGTTGGCTGAGGATCAATCTGTGTGTGTGTGTGCTAAACCAATTTGATAAGAAACACAAACCTAACAACAAAAAACACATTAGTTGCAGAATGAAATTGTTTGATCAGATTGTCTTAACAAGTTTTCATGTTTTTTGTTGAACAACTATCATGTCTTGGGTAAAATATAGACATGTTCATATATAGATGTTGGACTTTATAGTTTCTCTCGAAATTAAGATGCTCAACAACTTTCTCATTGACCAGCAGTTGTACTTTAGTGTCGTTTTGAACTTAGATGACTTATAACTGCCATGTAACTAGACTTATAAGTATGCTAACTTGGGTTCTAACCTATCTAACTTCAGTCTAACTTCGATGTTGGGAAAGGTGAACTTACCCACTACTTAGGTAGGATAGGGTGAAGTTATCATAACGACATCAAAAAAAGTTAGACCACTTACAACCGAGTTAGGTTTTTCATGTTTTTGGACATGTTTTTTTTGAAGTTTGAAAATTTGCTTACTTTTCTGTCTACTTTGATGTTTATATGGGTTTTATAGGTTCAAGCCATGTTTGCTGTAGAGAAACAACTGCGGGCAGCCATCAAGTTTTTAGATGGAGTGAAAAGTCTTCCTGGGTATGCTCAGCTTGAGGAGAAACAAGTGGCCGGCATATTGTTGGCTTTGTCGAAGTTGAAATCTTTGACTGTTGTTCAGGCAGGGTCTTTACTGAGTTTATTAGAGGGACAAACTTTTGCAGAGTCCAATCTTGAAAAACTCAAGTCGGCCATAGCGGACAAGGCTGCTGCCATTGATGTGGAAGCGAAGCGGAAGGGCATGCAGGACTACACGATGTTTCCGTACTATTTGTCGGAACACGTGTGGGAAAAGGTTTTGGATCAGAAATTGGATCGAGGTCATTGTTTGGACGTTCTTTTGTCCTATGTTGGCCATCTGGGGCTAAGACGTCCAACGGAACTCACCATTTCTGTGTTGGTGACCCTTGCGTACAAGGACAAAATGGGCAGCATGAACAAAAAGGATCTGCATCAGTTGCTGCAGTCGAAGAAAGCAACTGTGAAGAAAGCTTTTGCTGCTATGACGGATCCTTTGGTCGACTTGGAGTATCTTCCACAGCAACCGGATGATTTGCCCCAGTCATTGCGGGATCTGACATGTGGTGAGTTTGGACCACCGGTGGACCCGAAGATTGTGGTGCATGATTTGTTCACACTGGCAAACTCAGTGCCTTTGCGGAAAACAAACTCAGACCTTGTGACAGAAGAAAAAAATGAGGGTCAAAGTAGCGCTGTGTCCATGGGACAAGCGTTTGCTGAGTGCTTCAAACAAGCACTGCAGGTGACACGACCTCAGTCTACAGCCACATCCAGTGGCCACGCGCAAGAAAAAAAACCGCAACTGGCTCTGTGCGACATCCCGGAGCGCCAACGTGAAGACTTGCTTTCCCAAGGGAACAAGCTTCCGGAGAAACAAAAAGATACGGTATCTGATGTTGTGAAAAACACAGAACCGATCTCAAAGGACGTGGACACTGATGGGTTTCCCACAGTTCCAGTCCAGGGCGCTGCAAAATGCAGAGTCTCTTTGGCGGAGTCTGTGTCGGTAGCCCGTGGACAAGGGAGCCGGGACACATGCGGAAAGGACGTCAGTGCTGCATCGTTGTCTTTGAAGCTGGCATCTTTGAAGCAGGACCTTTGTCCGGATGACCAGAGGTCACCGGAAAGGACGGTTCAAAGACCAGCGGCAAACTTGAAACGGCCAGCAGCTTCAATGAAGCGTCCTTCAGCAGGAAATTGCAAGAAACGGCCTGCCATTGCAGCGCCAAGTCAGCGTGATCGTGCTTCTGGGTCGTCAGGCAGGCCTGAATCCAGATCCGAACGCAAGCAAAGGTTGATGGAGACAATTCCTGTGTCTTTGAAGAAACAGTTTCAGACAGGATGTCCGAAGTGCCGTTACGCGGCAAACTGCACGCCAAGTTGTTGGAAGGAACGGGGCTACGCTTTGGATGACTGAAAAGACGAAAGGCAAGCATGTTGGCAAGAAAAAAATGAAGATCTTCAAGTCTGTACAGTGAATAGGTCATATAAGGATCTAAAAAAATAGATCAAAATCACCTATATAGAAACTTCAAATATATATATAATGTGTGGCACTGAATCCTGAATATGTATGTCTATAGGTTTGGCTCCAGGACAAAAAAGTGTTGGATGTTTTTGTGGCGCCGGCCACTGTCGTCTGCAATGCCTGCTCCGGAGGGTGAGAAAGAACGGGAATCAGAGGAAGAGACGACGGAGTCCTCCTACGAAGAAGTGGAAGAAGAAGTNATGCCATGGCACTGGCTTCAAGGCAAGCATGTTGGCAAGAAAAAAATGAAGATCTTCGAGTCTGTACAGTGAAAAGGTTATATAAGGATATAAAAAAATAGATCAAAATCACGTATAGAAACTTCTAATATAGATATAATGTGTGGCACTGAATCCTGAATATGTAAATATATATATATACAAAGGTTTGGCTCCAGGACAAAAAGTGTTGGATGTTTTTGTGGCGCCGGCCGCTGTCGTCTGCAATGCCTGCTCCGGAGGGTGAGAAAGAGAGGGAATCAGAGGAAGAGACGACGGAGTCCTCCTACGAAGAAGTGGGAGAGGAAGTGGAAGCAAAGCCCACTGTGACGCTTGCGCCAAAAGCCAAAGGCGTGGCAAAGAAAGCAGCTGCACGCCCGCCAGTTGGGGTGTCTTGCGCCCACGCGGCCTGCCCGTGGACATGGGGGACGCGATCGACCAAACACCCCACGCGAACCACCGGAACCACCGAAGAACCGGGAGCTGCCCAGGGGAAGAAGCCCTGCTCCAACTGTTGCCAAGGCTTCCAAAAGGAAACCTTCTTCCAGCGTTGAATGTCTGGGCGCTGACGTAAACTTGACGTCTGACAGTTCCACTGGAGTGTGAGAAAAAAAAGCTTTGTGTGCATGTGGGCTTGGTCACCAAGTTTTTTTCCAAACCCCCAAAATTTTTTAACGTATAAAAACCTTCTACCCAAAAGATTTGTTACTAAGATACACTTCCCGCCGCAGGTGTTTGGTTCAAGGAGCGTTCCATGTGGCCTTTTGGCCACCCTTTTGGAATGCCAAAAGGCAAGGGAAAAAAAGGAAAGGACTCGGATTCGTCTTCTTACGAGGAAGGGACCGGGAGTGGGAAAGGTGTCGTTGTCATCCTCTGATTCAACCTCGGAGGAGACCGACCCTCCACGTCCTGTTGCTTCCAGCCGCAAGAATGTCAAAAACCCTTCGTCCAATGAGTCCGAAGCATCTGCTGGACCTGGAAAGGGAAAGGGCAAAAAAGGCAAGCCGCCGGGCCAAGTGCGTTCCCCTTACTGCTGGGCGAAAGTCAGCAGTGGACCTCAGTGTCTCCACCAACATCAATTTTGGAACTCGAATTGTATTGCTTGGCAATACTATCAACGTGGAGTCCAATGGGATGTTGCAAAGGAGAAAGGCCAAAAAAAAAAGAGAAAAGGGAGCAGCAGGCTTGGGACCGCAACCAAGAGGCCATGGGAACCTCTGCCCCTGCAGTGGCCGCAGCACCGACGCGTCGTAGGAAGCACAGGACGGAAAAGGAAGACCGCAAAAAGGGCCACAAGAAGGACCGCAAGAAGGACCGCAAGTCCCGGCCTTCACGGCCTTCACGGCCCAGTCCAGAGGTGCACCGAGAGCGTCGTCGCAGAAAAGATCCGTCCACAGAGAGTGANAACACCAACGGTGGAACACCACGTGCATTACCTGGAGTTTTCATAACCAAGGAATGCCGTGGGAAGAGGCACAACAGAAAGCGCAACGGACCAAAGCACGTCGGGAACGAAAGGCATGGGGAGAGGACGCAGCGCCCTCACGGCCAAGTCCCGAGAAGTGCAAAGCAGAGAAAAAGGAGAAGCGCAAGAAGACGGACAGGAAGAAGCGACGTGTTTCTCCAAGCCCGGAGGCACGAGCTCCTGACCGCAAGAGGTACAAGAAGGATCCGGACAACAGCAGCGGGGAAGACCGCCTGCCGAAGGTTCGCGCAAGGGGCCAAGACATAATCATCCGCCTGCCACGGGCGCGTTGAATGTCTGGGCGCTGACGCAAACTTGACGTCTGACAGTTCCACTGGAGTGTGAGAAAAAAAGGCTTTGTGTGCATGTGGGCTTGGTCACCAAGTTTTTTTCCAAACCCCCAAAAATTTTTTACGTATAAAAACCTTCTACCCAAAAGATTTGTCACTAATATACACTTCCCGCCGCAGGTGTTTGGTTCAAGGAGCGTTCCATGTGGCCTTTTGGTCACCCTTTTGGAATGCCAAAAGGTAAGGGAAAAAAAGGAAAGGAGTCGGATTCTTCGTCTTCTTACGAGGAGGTCACACTGGAAGAGTCCGAAGAGGCACCGGCAAGTGCTGCGGCAAAGCCAAAGGCAAAGGGACCGGGAGTGGGAAAGGTGTCGTTGTCATCCTCTGATTCAACCTCGGAGGAGACCGACCCTCCACGTCCTGTTGCTTCCAGCCGCAAGAGTGTCAAACACCCTTCGTCCAGCGAGTCCGAAGCATCTGCTGGACCTGGAAAGGGAAAGGGCAAAAAAGGCAAGCCGCCGGGCCAAGTTCGTTGCCCCTACTGCTGGGCGAAAGTCAGCAGTGGACCGCAGTGTCTCCGCCAACATCAATTTTGGAACTCCAATTGTATTGCTTGGCAATACTACCAACGTGGAGTCCAATGGGATGTTGCAAAGGAGAAAGGCCAGAAAAAAAAAGAGAAAAGGGAGCAGCAGGCTTGGGACCGCAACCAAGAGGCCATGGGAGCCTCTGCCCCTGCAGAGGCCGCAGCACCGACGCGTCGTCGGAAGCACAGGACGGAAAAGGAGGACCGCAAGAAGGGCAAGAAGAAGGACCGCAAGAAGGACCGGAAGTCCCGGCCTTCGCGGCCTTCACGATTGAAAAAAAGGTCTTGCTGCAAAAAAGATCCGGTGGGCCCAACAATATGTGTCTGCGTAGCCGTTTCGCCTCAAAGTTTTTGCAACAAAAGAAAGGACGTTTCTGGAACATCTGCAGCCTGGTCGTCTCTGAGTATACATTCACCGTGGCTTCTCCGGGGATGATACTGGAGTGACCACTGCAAGGACAATATATGTGAGAAAACAAATCAGTTTGAAGATGCCGCAGAGAAAAGACAGAGAAAAGCAAAGAAAGGACGTTGTCCGCGGTTGTCCGCCGTTGTCCGCCGGTGTCCGCGGCTCCCGGACTCCCATTTGACTTGTCCGCGGAGGATTTGTCCGCGAAAGGACTGTGATAGGAACAGCCTAACCTTTTGGAGTCGAATTGGACCATGAACCGATGTCCGCGGTCCGCGAAGTTCAAAACAGCACCGGGGGAGTTGTCCGCGGCTTTCGTGCGAAAAACTTGGGAACTTGGCACGCATTTATAAGTGGCTCAATTGTAAAATCATGCATGTATTTATGTTGTTTCCGCAGCCGTTTGGTTTCGTGGCGACGCGTTCCGGAAAGAAGTTCTGCAGATGGCGGCGGAAAGCAAATACGCGTGCAAGTTGTGCAACTTGTTGTATCCCGAAGACCAGGGCCGGGTGCACGGTGCCAGCTTCACGTGCAACAGTTGCGGCGCGGCCGATAGGGCCTTGCGGCGGCACTTGGGCGATAAGAACGAGCTGTCTCAATTCTCAAAAGAAGAAGTGCAGGACTTCTTTCGCAAAGTGCAAGAGAGCAAGGAGAACAAACAAGGCCGTCTGCAGTGGAAGACCATTCGCTCGACGTTGGTCAACTACGTCGCACAGCGCCAAATCCTTTCGTTCAAGACAGAGGTCGAGTGCGCAGCTTTACCTCTCTCCGTGTACTTGGCACAGGGGTGGGAGGAGAGCGTAGTTAAAAACTGCCCGTCTGTCTACAACGAGACCTTGGGTGTGGAGACGTACAAGGTGCCGGTGCAACGTGACACGTGGACTCAAACCTTCGAAA
Organism: Breviolum minutum Mf 1.05b.01; assembly: GCA_000507305.1. NCBI lineage: Eukaryota > Dinophyceae > Suessiales > Symbiodiniaceae > Breviolum > Breviolum minutum. Next base: position 73,995 of record DF241605.1, on the reverse strand, counting down.
GAGTGGTTTAGCGCGTGCGGGCGCAAGAAAAGGCCGCAAGCTTGGGAAAGAAGAAAAAAGGCCTTCCCGCAGACTCAGGGGACGAGCTTGACCTTGCGGTTCCTGTGGCCGCTGGCAAGGCAGAGAAAAACTCCGAGAAGAATGCCGAGAAGAAAGCAGCTGCGGAGCAGAAGAAGATTTGCGCCAGTAACTTGAAAGTGTCTGGGCAAGCAGCCAAAGCTTTGGGATCTTTGACCAACGCCCTCACGGCGCTGGACCGTTTGGAGGCGCGAGTTGGTAAGGCCCAAGTCGAGGTGAGCGCTGGAATCTTGAAGACGGCAGTGGATGTTCGAAACAGCCTGGAGGGTTGGACGAAAGCAGCCAGAGAAGCCGTCAACAACCAGGTAACCAGGAAGCTCAGAAGCAAGTTCGAGACACTGAGAAGAAGAGTATTGGTTCGCTGCCTTTCCAGACGGACAGCGTCAAAACTCTTCTCCAGCAGAACTCGGCAGTCCAAAAGGAGTTGAAAGCTCCTTTGCCTGCGCCGGTCAAAAAGGCGAAGGAAGAGAAGAAGGAAGACGGGGCCCAAAAGGCAACGCAGCCAGCTCCGAAGCGCCGCAGGACAACCGCGTAGTGCCACCACAAGTGGAAATGTTCTGTGTTCTAGACACAAACAGACTTGGTTTGTTTGGGACGTGAAGTGCTGTGTTACTTAGACACGGCCCGCGTGTGGGTTTGTTTCTATAGCTGACACAGCTGCAGCTATACATAGACAGAAAGCAACACCGCAGTGTCCGCAAGAACACTATAGCGTCAGGGAAAAAAAGAGCGCGTATTTTTGGTTGCTATTTTGTCCAAACACTTCTTATTATATTAATATAATTGTCATGTCAACCGCAGCCATTTTGAGTTCCAACGGTGTAGATGTCTTACCGGCATGTCCAAAGTTGTGTTGTTGTTGCATGGGAAGCACCACTTGGTCTCCAAAGAAATGCGTGACTTTTCCTGTGCTATACAGGAAGTCCAATGTTCAGGCGCGACGGAATCGCAGTCTATAAATAGGCAGGGAGGTACATAACACGACAGCACTTGACGAACCATCAGATCTGCTTCTAGTGGTTCGACCAGTGTTGCCGTGTTTGTCCTCCATGCATGGGATTCGACCTCCACTTTTCGTCTTGTGCGCAGATGAAGTGGAGGCTGCTGTGAAAGTGATGCTCATATATGCAACAGCCAGCAAAAATGGTCTCTGGTCCAAATACAACTTGGAAGAGCCATAAAAGAAAACCAATGACCTCGCAACCTATCCTGACGTGAAAAACAATGCTCTGGTCCGAGGACGCAATCCGTTGTCATACCTTAGATTTTCTTTTAAGAGTCTCTCACATGCGCATATATGCTCGCAGCCGTTTCAGCGCTCAACTTTCCAATGGCAGAAGATGACTCAGTAGCGGGGGTATTTGGCCATTGCCAGCAGAAACCGCTACGTTCGAAACAAAAAAAAGTGAACCAGCTGGACTTCTTGCCTTGTCCAATCTGTGGCCAAAAAGTCTTGGAAGAAGACCAAAGTCAACATGAAATTTGGGACATCAAGTGTTTGCGAACACATGCCTGGAACAGTTGCGGCAATTGGAAAAAAAGCCAAAGGGATAGCACGCCGGATCCGTGAACTTCGTGAGTACAAATTCGACTTGAAGAGGGCTGAAGACGCCTTCGTTGCAGCATCTCGACCTGGAGCCTCTTGTAAAGCCAAGCCTTGCAAGGCCCAGGCGAAGAAAGAGCTGCGAAAGAGCAAGCTGAAAAGCGAACGTTAGAGTCGAAGAGCAGGTATCGCGTTGCTGTTGCGTCCGGCTGAAGGACCTTGTTTGGCGAAAGAAAAAAAAGCAGGTGCGTTTTGGCTGGAAGAGGGAAAAAAACACAGAATGGTATTTATCCCCAGTAGATATATATTCAATGCCGTCCGCAGCCTTTTTTTGGCTTTAATAGTGCATCCGTGCATGGCATGTCGAAGCGAAAGCTATCGCATGATGACGAGCCCCATGAACAGTTTGCCACTCTGAAAAAAAGCATTCCGGGCTTGCAAGCCACCCAGTGCCGTAAGGTAGTGTCGTTGTTGAACGAGGGAGGCAAAGGAGGCAGAACTTGCTCCACTGCATCCGCGCAACACGACATCACGCATCCATTGTTACAGGAAGTTGCTCTCAAAAGTTCTTCCGATGACCAGGATGTTGCCATGCACATGCTTTCTTTTCCAGGCATGGTGCAAGAAAAAGCAAACAGCTGTCCTCTGTACAAAAGGTTGTTACAGAAAGCTTTGCGCGAAAATCAAAACGAACTCACTCTCATCTTTTATGCAGATGAAGTGAATGCGGGCAACATTTTGGCGCCAAAGCATCCAAGGAAAGCTCAGTTGACTTATTGCACCTTCTTGGAAATGGATGTCGTGTTCTTAGAAAGTGTGTGGGTGACAATCTCCGTCGTATTGGCTAATGAAGCTATACGCTCTGTGCACGGATATTGCAGTGTGATTCGAGCGCAGCTTGAAAGCATTCGCAATGAGACACGCAACGGCTTTCCTCTTTGCCTTGACGGAGATTGCACCATGGTCTTTCTGAAAAGAGCGCTTCTCTTAGGCGACCACGAACATTTCCGGAGCTGTTCTGGGAGCGGCTGGCTTAAAGCCATGCCTGAAATGCGATAACGTGTTATCACTGGGCAGAGAAGCTCGTGATCACGTCGACATCGCAGAATCTGACACGTCCAAAATAGAAGAGCAAAGCCAGAATGGACTTTCAGCCATCCAAAACCTGTTGGAAAGTTGCATCACCAAGAAAGATCTCGCTGAAAAGGAAACCATGTGTGGCTGGAACCTCAGTGCGTTGCAAAACTCCTTCCTGAACTGTCCTGAGTTGAGTTCGTGGGCAAACATCCACTCCGTGTATTTCGATGTGATGCATGAGTACTGGAGCTGTGGAATGATTGCCTGTGAATTGGGTCTATGGTACATGGCTTTGCACAACGTGCACGTGACCTTAGATCACATACGAACATGGGCAAGGCTTGGTTGGAAAAATGTGGACGGTAGTAGGCACCCGGCCGCTCTCTTCCATGCGAAACTCTGGCGTGTGGGCGCAGATTTCCGTGGAGATGCGTCAGCTTGCGCAGATGCTTTACCACTGTGTGTGGTTTTCGGAGAGGAAATGCTGCGAGCGAATTACCCACAACTGCAGCCAGAACTGGACTCGTTGGCAGCGTTGTACTCTGTGGTGCTGAAAATCCAAGAGGCAAAAGCCAATGTTTCCAGAGTTGACAACCTGCAACAGATCCAAAGAAGGCATATGCAAAAATACATAGCAGCATATTCTAAGGATGCGGTCCGTCCGAAAATGCATTTTGCATTGCACACAGAAGGCCAAGCGCGCAGATGGTCGCGTTTGTTACACACGTTCGTGTGTGAACGCAAGCATCGCACCTACAAAAGTTCATGCGGTCGCAACTACAAGAGGCTGCAATCTTTCTCTAAAGATGTGTTGCTACACTTGGGCACACAGGACCAATTGGCATCACAAGCAGAAGAAAGATATATGGTGCAACTCGTTGGCAAACGCTTCGCGGACCCAGTGACAGCAGAGACTGTGGGCTTATCCCCGCACTCTGAATTTGCCAAAGGCATTGAAATCAAATGCATTAAATACATGGCAGGAACGTTCTGCTTAATTAACTCCAAGCTTGCTGTCCAAATTCATGCTGGAGTGCGATGCGCTAGCACGCAGAAGCTTTGGCTTCTGGTGGAGGCATTGCAACAGTTCGAGGGAGCTGACTCTGCCTTGAATTTGTGGTGTCGCACGTTTCGAAGAGAACGCGTTTTGCTATGCGTTACCACGGCGCATGTACAGATCGCCAAATTAGTTCGAGAAACTGAAGACCACGCATGCTTGCTGCTGTAAAATAAGAAAAAGATACGCGCGAACATCATAATCTTCAAAAAAAACCTCAAAAACAATCAAAATTCGAAAAAATAACCTTCGACAAAAAAAACATCCAAAAAACTTACGCTGAAGTTACGATGAAGTTAGGGTGCGGGATTTGAAACCTCCAACATAACTTCAACCTAAGCTAAGTGGTCTAACTTCAAAACGTCTCCAAAGTACCTATGTTGTGTTCTTTACTTTGTTGCAGTTTTGGTGCTGAAACAGTGCTACCGGCATTGGGGTCGGTTTCTTTTCACAACCATAATTTGATTGTTATTGCAGATTTGGGGCTGAAACAATACTACCTGCATTGGGGTCGTTTTCTTTTCATAACCATAAATTGTTATTGCAGTTTTGGTGCTGAAACAGTGCTACCTGCATTGGGGTTGTTTCTTTTCACAACCATAATTTCATTGTTATTGCAGTTTTGGGGCTGAAACAATACTACCTGCATTGGGGTCGTTTTCTTTTGAGAACCACAATTTGATTGTTATTGCAGTTTTGGCGCTGAAACAGTGCTACCTGCAACGGGGTCAACATTTTGGATATCCATAGAACCTGTGGTGTTGTTAATTGTTTTTGCGTGGAACAATCACCATCTCTGCCTTTTCTTTTCTTGGATGTCAGGTGTAGCTGCGTGATAGTCAGTGAGAATTGCAGAACTCCGTGAACCTTGGCCTGAACCGTAGGCCTTTCATTGCTCAAAAGGAAAAAGGTTTCCTGTGCACTTCGCATAGGTTATGAGCCCAAACTAAAAGAGTTGGGGAAAGAAATGGCTCATCTTCGAGCTTCTTCTGAACCCAATGGCAACCCGTTTTGGAGTGAACGGGCTCGTGGTGAATTCCAGCTCCAGATTAGTAGACCTAGAGATTTAGATGTGATGAGCTCGGGACCTACCCGGGATCTTTTGCCACCTGTTCCGCCAGAACGTGAAGGCGAATGGAGTGAGGGTTCTGTGAGTCGGGACCCTTTGCAAGATGAGTCTCGTGAAGGTCGAGGTCGCACTAGATCAAGGCATGCTGATGGAGCAGTGGAAGGAAGAAACACTGGTGAAACAAAACGGAGTTTTCGGACACCTCCAAGCAGTTGGAACGTGTCGGATCGGGGCCTCATATCCCAAAAAAAAACGGTGAATGAAGCGGTAGGACCAAAAACCCAAGGTCCAATGCCGATGGATAGTAGTGAAACTGGTGAAAAGCAGCAGTCTTTGGAAGAAGCCCTTGGAGAAGAGCTAGTCCAGAAGCTGCTTAGAGAAAACCAAGAGTTGAAAGAGAGTTTGAGAAAACAGCAGGAAAGTCAAAAATCCGCTAGCTCTGGATCATGGATGGAGGTGTCACCACAAGAACCAGCTCCACAGACTCCACGAGCACAACAGCAAGGGAACCGAGGTGTGCGTTTTACACCTGGTGGAACACAGGTGCCTTTTGGGACTCCTCCAGCGGATGCTGAATGAGTGGTCGCACCGCCTTTGCCGCCTTTGGCACCATTCCCTGGTGTCGAGTTGTATGAGGTGGATCAGCAGTCGAACTATGGTCCGTGCCTTCGGGAAATGGGAAAGACATGGAGATGGTAGGGCTCATCCTTTGGAATGGTCAATTTACCCTGGACGAGATTCAACTGTCCAAGATTGGTATGTCAAGCAAGCACTGAATGACTGGGATAGGAGAAACTTTAGACAAGATGATTCCTGGCGAAACACAAGGTCCTTCGGTGAAAGTTTGCCAGTTGAGAAAAATCGCTGATGGTGATCGATGTGTCCTTTTGGATGGCGGCGCAACTCACTGTCTCCGAACCAAAGTGAGTGGTTGAGTTCTAAGGAGATCAAGGTCACGTTGGCTGATGGAGAAACAGTCTTGCGTCAGCTGCCGAATGGTACATTGATTACACTGCAGCAGGTGCAACCCATCGTTCCAGTTTCTTTGGTGGCAGCTCTTGGATACAGCGTCAATTGGGACAAGAATGGTTGTGACATCAGCCATCCGAAACTTGGTGCACTTCCTGTCACTTTGTCTCAAGGATGCCCTGTTGTTCCAGAAGGTGTTGGATTGGATTTGATGAACAAGGTTGAAAAGCTGCAGCAAGAGCATTGTCAAATTCGGGCAATTTTGGCTGGGGAAGAGGATGGAACATCGATCCTACATGAAAGACTTCAACAGGTGAGGTCGCTGTTTCCAAAGGTGCCACTTCGACTGCTTCAACATGTGGTCGGATCTTGCAATTGGGAAGCTGAAACTTTGACTTTGAATCGGAAGATAAGGAGAAAAGTAGAAAAGGCGAAGACTCTGGTGATCTATGCCTTTTCCGGTCCAGAGGACAAAGAATGGTGCAGGTTGGAATCCAATGGCACAGTTGTTCTATGTCTGGACCTCCTTATGAATCACAATTTGCTTGATCCTCATCTTTCAGGGTGGTTGGAGCATGTGTTGAGAACTCGTGGTGCTGACGTTTTTCTTTCATCTCCGCCTTGCCGTACTACATCCTTGTGTCGACATCGGCAAGATTCTGGTCCAAAACCTTTGAGGGGTGCTCATGAACGTTTTGGGTTATCCACTCTTTCAGCCTTTTTGCAACAAAAGACGGATTTGGATAGCATTTTGTGGCTGAAAAGTCTATACTGGATATGGTTGGGATTTCAAACCAATCCGATGATGAAGTGTTTGGTTGAGTCCCCTCAAGACCCCAACCAGTGGTGCAAGTCGCTGGACACGCAGGTGCCTTCATTTTGGAAATGGCCTGAAACTTTGCACATGGCTCGTCTTTTGAATTTGTCATTGGTGAATTTGCAGCAGGGGGCTCTGGGACATCAACCTCCAAAGCCCACAACGTTGATGACAAATATAGAAGAAGTCAAACAACTTCATGGCTTGGAACACCGTAGTGTTGGTCCAGAAGATTTGGAAATTCAACTTTGGGAAGAAGAATGTACGGAAAAGAGTGGTGAAACCCAGCAATGGCCAACAAATCTTGAAGATCGTTTGTCCTTTTCCAGGTCATTGGCTAGTTGGGCACCGGGCTTAAAAAACATCCTGGCCAATGTGATTCTTCGTATTTCTCGAGGTGATCATCCACGGTGCTCTAAGCTGTCATCTGAAGAACTTCGAAACATGCAATCCTGGGAAGCCCACATCAGACAGGGCCATTGCCCGTTCAGACGGGACTGTGCAGTTTGCATTGAATCTCGTGGAAGGGACCGTCCACATGTGAGACAAGAGAATGTGGATGCATTTTGTTTGGCTTTGGACGTGTCAGGTCCATATGAACCTGGTGTTGATCAAGAGATTCTCAAACCTCGTTATTACTTGACTGGAGTGATAACCATACCCAAGAGCGGAGATCATCCACTTGTGCAAGGCTTGAGAGAACTTGGTTTTTCAACGTCAGATGCATATCAAACTTTGGATATCCCTTTGCCGTCCTGTCCAACGTCAGCGCAGCCCACTCAATCTACTTCAGGTGGGACTGCGATTCACGGTCGGGGGAGTTTGGAACCAAGCCTCAAAGCTTGTGAACCAGCACAAGAGCAAGATGTCAGTCCAAATGTGGTGGAACCTTTGACGATTGATGACTCTGGAGTTCCGCAGCCGGAAGAGTTGACCCAAGCTGAAGTTGCCGAATGTGATCTCTTGAATCAACAGTGGAAGGAACTTTTGAAAACAAAACCGTCGGTTGAGGTCACCAATCTGAGTCAATCTATTCCCATCAAGTCAAGAGCGCCTAAAGACATTCTGCAGGGCTTGGCGGTCATGGTTTCTCGACTCAGAATTTTGCGGATTCCGATAGCAAGAGTCCACACGGACCGAGCAAAAGAATTCCTGAGCCACCAATTTCGTTCCTGGATTCGATCAAGAGAATGGTTCCACACGACAACAGCTGGTGACGAACCGATGTCAAATGGTCGTTGCGAGTCTGAGTTGGGGGTGGTTCGTGGTCTTGCACGAGCAGCAATGAAATCTGCAGGTTGTTCTATGTCCATGTGGCCACTTGCTGTTAGATATGCTTCTGAATGTCGTCTTACGTAATAGGTTGTTTAATATACGACTGGGTTGTAACCTAGTTATATTTTCTATAACTTAACTTTTATCTTGGTTATATCTTCGATAAATAGGATAAGTATGATAAGTTAGTGTAGCGCTACTTGTGGAACATATGTTTACTTGAGCGACTTAGTAAGTAGAAACTGGATCATGAAGAAAGGAACTTAGAATGAACTTAGTTGAACTTATTTTAACTTAGATTTTTAAGCTATATTTCAGATTTTTGAAGTGAGAAAAGAATTTGTTGTAGAACCCCTTGCGAGCGCGCTGCGAGCGCGCTGTGGCCTTATCCCGAGCGCGCGGCGAGCGCGCGATGTGCTTGTCCCGAGCGCGCAGCGAGCGCGCCATCGGCTAGCCGCAGAAAACATGTTTGTCTCTGCACTTGATGAGCCAGTAAATTTTTGTTTCCCTGTGCGGGGCTTTTGTTATGGCTGCAGAGGCTGCGTGCCCTGCTCAGGCTGCCCCGCACCGACACCGCCGAGCCAACCAAGACTACAGCGCTTGCAATTTGTTCTTACCCGCTGAAATGTGGCTGAAGTTGGGATCAGACAGGAGCGAGAGGAACAAAGCAGAAGAACTCGCTGAGTTCTTGTTCAGCCATTTGGGGCTTCGCCTGCCCACGGAGCCCACGTATATGCCACCATGACAGCCCTTGTTTGCAGCAGCACATCGCCGAGCAGATTCGAATTGCACTCAGCGCTGCAAGTTGTGAAGAGCTCATGGCGAAGTCTTTCCACCCGCATGGTGAAGATTTCCAAAGAAGACAAGAAAGCCGAGCTTTTGCATTCTTTACCTGCCCGTTGGGAGGACTTACCGGAACGTCTACGTTCCCTGTCAGGGGACGTGCGTCCAGCAGGATGCACAGAGGCACGCGTTTCCGAGAGCGCAATCCTCCGTCTGGCGGCGAAAGTTCCGTTGCGTGAGACGGATGGAGCGATCGTGGCAAGCAAAGCACAGCCGCAGTTGCAGCAAATGATGCAAATTGTGCCATCCACTCTGCCAACCAGATCGCCACGCAAGCCAGACGATGGATTGCTGAAGAACTTGAAAAAGGTGCCGCAGTGCCTTCTTTGGGGACTGGCACAGCATCTGTTACAGAAAACAACTTGATGTCCAAGTTATCTCTGCAAGGTCCCATGGAGGGCAGCAGTGCAGCAAATAAGATGCTTACGTTGGAGGCGCCTTGTAGCAGCAACCCCCACGCCTCCGACAGGCACGGCGGGAAGGTAGTGCCCGTGGGGCAGACCTCGCGTGTGGAGCTGCCTGCGGGGCAGCTGTGCCGTGTGGAGACTGCATCAAGCTTTGAAGAGGACCTTGGGAATGGCATGCCTGCGGGGCAACCGTCCAATGGGCCCAACGCTTGCCTGCCTGCGGGGCAGCGGTTCAATAGGGTCAACACTTGCTTGTCTGCGAGGCAGCAGGCCAGCATGCCTGCGGGGCATGTGTCGGGTGGCACTGGAGACGTGATGGATGAGCCAAGCGCTCCGGCAAGTGTTTTACGGAGTCAGGCACAGTCTTTCTTGCAAGCCCGTGGAACAGACCCTGCTCGAAAGGGAACGAAGAGGAAAGCGTCAGAGTCAAGCTTGAAGAAACGCCCTGCCGCTGCAGGCTCGGTCAGGAAAACTGTGGATGCCCCTGTTCTGAAAAGGCCTTCTGCGTCGAAGGCAACGCTGAAGCGGATGGCGGTTCCTGACGTGGCAGTGAAAAAGCAGTGGGCGAACCGATCCTTTGACGCGAAGCAATGGGGACATTGCCGTGTGGAGTTCTATAGTGCCAAGTCGTACATTCGCTTCTTCTGCGAGAAGAAGAACCGTCTGTGTATGGTGATTGGTTCTGTGCACGGACAACACCAAGAGATTTGTGACAGGCTGGTTCCCCATGTGCAGAAAGGAAAGTCTCGAGAGAAACTTCTAGAGATCCGCGCGCAATTAGAAAAGTCTTGTGAAGGCAAAGATGTATAAGACGTCTGACAGTTCTGGGCTTCGGAGAAGCCATAGCATGCAGGGTGACAAACTTGAAGTTGCGGGCTGTCGTGGGAAGAGGGATCGCTGTGACATATATTGTCATTTATTGATTTGATTTATATATTATATAACTATATATATATATATAATATAACACAGAAATATACAAGAATCAGAGCAAAGCATTGGACAACATTTTCCAAACAGTTGGGTATAGAATTTCTACTTTCTCAGCAGTGTGGCTCAATCCGAACACCACGGTGCCCGTGCATGGGTTGTGGGCCTCCAAAAGGCAAGCTCATTTCAATTGTTTTTATTCTGGCTTGAAGTTTGATTTGAAAGGGTTGAAAATCTTTTTAATTGCCATCTGAAACAGTGAATATATATTTGTTCCTGTCAGGCAACATGCCGGCTGCAAAGGAGAAGGAACCGCTGCCCTCGGACAGCGAGACGTCGAGCTACGAGGAGGTCGAAGAGGAGGACGAGGACACGACGGCAGCTCTGGCTGTAGCCAAACCCAAGTCGGCAGCGACCGCACCTGCTCCGAAGGCATGTGCACATGCGGTGGACGTGGACACGGACACGGACCCAAGCTCAAGCGACAGCCCACCCCCGCGCAAGGACAAAGAACCGGCGCCGGAACCTGAAGGTGAGTCCTCAGATTCTAGGGCTGGACTCAGCCGACGCAAGCGCACGGAGGCAGGGGCACCACCTCGCCTGGCACGCAGCCCATCACAGGCGACTCCGGCTTCCAAGACACGGCCGCCTCCGGAACCGGAGCGCCCCCCGAGCAAGGGCAAGGGGAAGGTAGGGCGAACAACTTGTGCGATATGTTGGAGGAAAATTGGCCCGACCCAGTCGGCCAAGGACCAGCATACGTACTGGAATGTGCACTGCCTGACATGGCAGCAGTGGGACACGGGCAAGTACCGCAGTTGGCCCCAAGCACAAGCAGCGGCGGAGGAGCAAAAGCTTCGCCGCGAGCGAAGGCATCGGGAGTCATTGGCGGCCCGCCCCGAAGCAGCAGCACCGGCCCTGCCATCCACCTCGCACCGTGTTCCGCACGCGGAGCCGGCACCACGCCCGCGCAAGCGCAAAGTGGACAAAGGTGTGAGGAAAGACAAGAAGGACAAGAAGGACCCTGACCGCAAGCGTGCGCGCAAGGAGAAAGGAGGCGTCCGCAGTAAGGCGCCGAAAGAGAAAAAGGACAAGGGGCGCAACCGCCGCCGCACAGAGGTGCCGTGGCCATCCCCCTCTCCTGAAGTTGAGCGCAAGCGGCATCGGAAGCCACCCTCTGAGGATTCGGACGACGACGGTGCTTTGGCGCCACGTCTGGAAAGGACCGGACCAAATACCTTCAAGGTGGTGTTGGGCCGCTGAGGCTTCTGTGAGAAGTCCTATAGCTTCTGCGAGAAGCTTGGCACAGTGAGCTCCCGACTGCTGCGGGCAGTAGAGCTTTGAATTCGAGGCTTGCGCGAGAAGCCTTGGCGCGTTTTTTTTGAAACACTCGGCCGGCCGGTTTCTTCGCAGTTTCACGGCGGGCCGAACCTGTGATCCCTTGACGTTTACGCGCCAGTGGAAAAAGTTTCGTCCGCTCGGTTTCGGGTCTGTCTTGGATATACTATATTGACCAAAGAGACTTGTGTTATACCCATGGGTTCCTTCCAAAAAGTTAGTTTTTAGAATATAGAGTCATGTCGGCGAACTGTCGGCGGATGTCGGCGGGATGTATGGATGTTAACTTTTACAATAGCAACCTTAATGAATAGAGTGTCGGCGGGTGTCGGCGGGCGTCGGCGGGACGGTCCCAAAATTTATGGGTTTTGGTGCATGTTGTATGACGCGTTTTTCGGTTCTAGACGTCTCCGTAGCATGCGTCATTGTAATCCTTGGTGAAGCCCAGCACTTCTGCTATGGCGTCTCCTGCTCCGGAAGCCACGGGATTGCCATGCAAGCTATGTTGTCGGGTGCTTCCTACGGGCAGCAGCGGCCGGCTACATGGGAAGCATTGGACATGTCGTCACTGCTTGAACATGGAGACTTTGCTGCACCGGCATCTTGGCCCAAGGGTGGAGTGTTGAGAGCAAGGCTGACTTCTTCAAGAAGGCTGCAACTGAAAACTTGAAGACAGGCAGCCACACTTGGGAGACAGTCCGAACATGGGTGATTGAGGCCCAGTCGGTCCGAGGGACCTCTGAGCAGTGCAACGAAGTGAAAAGCAAGGCGTTGCCTTTGTCTGTGTGGTTGCAGAAAGGTTACGCTAAGGAAGACGTGGAGAAGTACCCATCTGAGGACGATCCGAATCTGGGCAAGCTCTATAGTGTGCCGGTGAAGTCTTGTTCTCTGCGTGAGGTCAAGGCGAAGATAACAGAGCAAATCTTCAACCGTGAGAGAGCTGCCAAGTCGGAAGGGAAGAAACGGAAAGCCCCAGGTGACGACGACGTCCAGGAAGAAGCTTGGGATATTGCGACACCTGCTCCGGCAAAAGAACAGAAGAAAAGCAAGGCAGCAGCAAAGGCCGCCACCAAGGTCGGGAAGGAAGCCTCTGGCAAGACTCTTGAAAGAGAGCGTGCAAAGCAAGAAAAAATCAACGACCGTATTTCCACTTTCTCTGCCAAAGCCACAGGACCTTTGGTGCGCGCCACCAAGGCCTGTCGAGCGTTGCTTGGACCGGCCGACAAGCTCAACTTGGGAGAAGACGCGCTGCAGTCCTTACGCCAGGCCATCGAGCGTGGCGAGGCTTGGAACAAGGAAGCAGTTGCTGCCCAGTCTCTTGTGGAAAGAGTCAAAGGAACAGGGGCCAAAGTCGAAGAGCTGTCGTTCTCTCCTCAGGATTTGAAGGACTTCAGCAAGACCACGGCAGACTTGTTGAAAGAACTGCGTGGCCGAGTCAAGGCAGAGAAAGACAAGACGAAGGAAGCCGCTAAGGAGACGGAAAACAAGTGAGAGACGTTTTTGGGAAGCATTTTTGGGTTTGCTTCACGCAGTTGCGTCCAAAAGAGGCACGCATTTGCTGCATCGTGTTTGTCAACACGCTTGCTATATAGACTGTTGGAAGAGGCGCAACTTTGGCACAAAGGGGAAAAAAGGAGTCAAATGTGTACTGGAGTCTGGTCTGTTGGAAAGTGTCTCTCTCACTTACTATATATGTGTTGTTTCCTCGTCGCCGTTTGGTTCAAGCGGGTTCGCAACATGATTCGCATAGGTGGTCGCAAGCGCCAAATTGACAATGAATCTCAAAGCAATTTGGAGGAATGCCTACTAGAGTCTGGAGTTACCGACGCGAAGGCGGTCAAAATCTGGAACAAAGCGCGTAAGGGCTTAGGAAATTGAGGAAGTTTCCAAAGAGGCTGTGAAGCGCATTCAGAAGGAACGCCTGCAGCCAGCGGAAAGTTGTTTTGTTATCCACAAGATGGAAACAGACACAAAGGAATGGAGTTCCATTTTGCTTCCTAGGATCCACATGTTGTTACAACTGATGGTAGACACGTGTCCTGCGTGGGCGCAAGCATTGTGCCAAGTGGCAAAGGATTTCAACGGCCTTTTGCACCCCGTACTATACCATGACGAAGTGGTGGCTGGCAATGTTCTGGCGGTCGTCAAGGTGAAGAAAGTCACGGCTGTGTACCTTTCCTTCCAGGAGTTCTGGCCTGTATTCCACACTGAAGGAGCTTGGCTACCCATCATGTGTGTGCAACACATACAATGTGATGCCATCCACGGAGGCTTATCCGCAGTGATGCGTGCGCTGATTCGACACATTCACATAGATACTTATCACCGTGGATTCCCTCTTTGTATAAATGGCAATCAGCATGAATTTCGCTTGGCCAAGCAGTCTCACTTCATTGCAGATCACGATGCTCAACGTGGCACCTGGTCCACAAAAGGCTCATCTGGATTGAAGCCGTGTCAATTCTGCGCAAACATTTGCTCCAAGAACGCCATTCCAGCCACAGACGGTTTCTATACCATTGCTTCTTGGGAGTGGGACCGCTTTGTGCCGATTCCAGACGCAGACTGGCGCGCAGCATATAACCACCTCTCCTCTCTCACAACGAAGGCAGAAAGAGACATGTGGGAGAAGGCGTACGGTGTCAACTTCTGCAGTTTTGGCTTGTTGGCTGATCCCATTGCCTTTCGAGCTTTGCCGATAAGTCATGCGTGCAATGATGTGAGGCATGGTTACTATAGCAACGGCATTGCTTCTGTGGAAGTCGCTGCAGTGTTGCATTCTGTGAAGGCCGTGGGCTTAACCATCGAAGCGCTGCTCGAGGTGGCCCTGGATAGTAACTGGCACAGCGCCGAGGCGAAACGTCCGCAACCTTGGTTACTGAAGCGGCTCTTTGCCAGTAAGCAAGTCGGAGAACATGTCTACAAAGGCCAAGCCAAAGAAACGCAGATGCTTGTGTTTCTGTTGGCGTACTATTTGCACCGCTTCCTGAGTGGTTGCGACACCGTGTCTTTGGAACTGAAGAGTTTTCTTGCATTGCAGAAGTGTGCGTCACATCTGCGTACCCTGGGCTTCTGTCACGTTCCTCTGCGTGAGGCGTGTCAGGTCCAGACCCTGCATCGAGCGCAACTCTTGCATCAGCAGTTATATGTTCAGGCGTACGGTCAAGAGTCGGTCATTCCGAAGCACCATCACAGACTGCACGTGCCGGAGTCTTGCCTCAAGCTTGGTGCACTGCCCACTGTTCAAACACACGAGTCCAAACATCGCATCCTGAAATCTGGAGGCATCCTGGATGCGCAACGCGCACGCTTGACCGATCCAGGAGGTCTACAAAAGGCTGTCCTTCCCAGATTGGTTTTGGATACAGTGCATCAAATAAATCAACATGGATTCGGAAAATGGGACTTGTTGCCACCAATCCACTCCGCCGCCGGCGCGGATGGAACTATATTACAAGCGGACGCCATGCAGCTGCGCAATGTCATCATCCGTGCTGGCCACCCTGCCTTTGGACTCAACCAAACATGGATCGTTGATGCATGCCTGCGTGGCAACACCAAGGACATCCAACTGGTTTGCCGTCCACTGGCAACAATTCAGAAGCAGCCATGGGGCACTGTGCACACAAATGCTGGAGGTCCGACGCGCGTTTTGCAACCCAGCCCACAAGATGGCTGGATGTCACCAGTTTTTTGGCGATATGAGTCGCTGAACCAAACATTTATATGCATCTGGTAAAAAGCACTGCTTCGCGCGCAAAACAACCCCCAAGACATTCCAAGCAAAAAAACAAATGTGAAAATTTCACTTTATGACAAAACGCTTTTCTACTTAAAACGAACTTAGCTGAACTTAAGTTAGACATAACATAAGTTCATTATAAGTTCATGTAAGTAACATACATGTATAGTAAGTAAACGTAACTCAATTCTATATTAAACAACCTAATTCGTAGAGATCAACTTCGAGGCATGGGTGTGCCGTGTCCTGCAGTGCTGCCATTTGGTCTTCGAGCTTTTGCAAAAGAAAGACTTGGCATAAGACTTCTTCATGGGAGATGCCAAATGCGCATGTCCGGTTGTGGGGACCAGCACATGACATGACGATGACGTCTGGTGGATACTTTGCTGAGCTGTCTGATGGAAAATTCTTGAGAACCACAGCCATCATTGTGCCGGCGATTCAAACTTCCACAGGTGAACTTCAAACGTTTGTGAAGCCGGACTTGCAACCTTTGAACCATGAGACCTCTGAGGACGTTGTGTTGCCCCCAGAAGTACTTGGTGATGAACATGCCGCTGAAGTCTTGGAAACTCACATTGACCTGCAGTTGTTTGAAGATTCACCTGCACCTTCCCTAGAGGAACAACAGCCTGCTCGACTTCAACAAGGTCGGAAACCTCGTCGCATGCATGGAAAGCATACGATTTTGCATGATGGACAAGTAGCTCCAGCACTTCGTCATTTAGTCCTTCGTGCTGGGGGGGAGTCAGGTGATGGTGAACTTTCTGCAGAACAAGCTTTTTGGTTGAGAAGTTTGAAGAGCTCAGTGGACACCAATGATAGGTTGGTCCTTCTTCAACATCAAGCTTTGGATGAAGTGATTCAGCAGCTAATCTCGGAACTCAATGAAGGGATTGGTGCTGAATGGAATGGGTCTCTTATCAAAAAGGTGAGAGAGGAGCAACGTGGTTTGGAAGCTTATCTGAGAGCGGTCCAAGCCTGTGAAGATGAAGTCTTGGAACAAGAAGTGCTACAAACAAAAACAGTAGCAATGCAAGAAGTGAGGAACGAGTATCAAGAGTGGACCAAACCATTTCAAGAAGAATACAATGAGTTGGTCAGAACTGTGATTCAACCTTTGGACGAAAAGGAGCTTGAGGTGGTTTTGGCAAATTCTACAAATGTAGAACGGATTCCGGCAAAACTGGTTGCCACAGTGAAACCACCTTGCAAAAAGCGTGGTAGAATAGTGGCATGCGGAAACTTCAGTTCGCAGACTTCTGGCGAAACGTCCGCAAGTGGTTTGGATTGCATTGCTCTTCGAGCTGTTTTGAGATTGGCTGCTCATGAGACGTGGAGCATAGTTTCAACTGATGTCCGTCGTGCTTTTCTCCATGCACCCAGGTTGGAACAAAGTGGCAGAACAACTTTAATCGATCCACCAATGCTTCTTCAAAAAATGGGTATCACACGGCCCAAGGAAGTGTGGCGTGTGACTGGTGCTCTTTACGGTATATGTGAGAGCCCTTATCACTGGGCAGTTCATCGCGATAGTGTTCTTCAAGGCTTGTCTTGGGAAAAGGACTAAACTCGATTCTTATTTCAAGAGTCTGAAGAGCGAAATCTTTGGCGGATCGTTGACCTCACCAACCAGGCCACTGCTGGATACTTGTGTATCTATGTTGATGACTTGCTGCTGACTGGTCCTGACTGGATCGTAAGTGGAGCCTTGGAAGCTATCAAAGACACTTGGGAGGTCTCTGCTCCAGAATGGGCAGATGAAGATCATTGGATGCGTTTCTGTGGCTTTGAAATTCGACGTCTACCACAAGGAGGTCTGGCTCTTGGACAACCGTCGTATGTTCAGGACTTGCTGAACAAGCATGAGGTTAGTGGTTTTGAGTCGCATCCATGTGGTAAGATTCCTGATGGTGAGGATGAGATTTTTAGTGTCGAAGATCTCCGAACTGCTCAGGGGTATGTTGGTGAGCTGCAATGGTTGCAGGGCAGGACACGTCCCGACCTTTGCTACACAATTTCAATCATGTCCAGACTTCTGCACCGAAAACCTCGAACCGTCACTTCTATGGCCAAGCATGTTTTGAAATACCTCAATCGGACAAAAGACTTTGCTTTGTGGTATACTCCTTGCAAGGCTGAAGATTGGGGGGAGAACAATGTGTTGCATCTCCAAAGATCGATGCATCGTTTGGAGGTGTACTGTGATAGCAGTTTTGGTTTGGAGCATGAAGGAGGCAGAAGTGTTCAAGGAACTTTGATCGAATGGGCTGGATCTCCAATTCAATGGTCCAGCAGCCGCCAGCCTTTCGTAGCTGCATCTACGGGTGAAGCAGAGTTGCTGGGGTATTCAGAAGGTCACCAACAAGGTCTGTCCATCGGTGCCATCTTGAACACATTCGAAATCAAACCTACATATGTTTTGTACGGTGATTGCAAATCGGCTTTGAGTCTGGCATCCACAGATTCTGGTCCGTGGCGTACTCGCCATTTACGGTTGAGGGCCTACAAACTTCGAGAAGCCCTGAGAGTGCATTCACCGGATCCTACTCAAGAACCTGAATGGTCAGCAAGACATTTGAGTGGCATTGACCTTGTCGCAGACGGCATGACGAAGCCGCTGTTGGGTGCTTCTTTCTTAAGGTTTGCAAAACGTTTGAGCTTGCATGGTTCTTGGCTCAACAATTTGGAGGATGGAGCTACTTGCTTGAAGAAGTGCAACCTATCCAACCCATCCTTTGTCAGTGATCCTCATGAAGGCATAGGTAGGCATTTGGTTGCAATTGGCTCACTTTTGATTCGTGGTTTTTCAGCAGTTGTGGCGAAATGTGGTCATCTTTTGATTGCTGCTGGTGCAATGATGATTGACAGGTTTGAGAATGAAAACTTGGAAGTTCAGAGGGGGGAGAGCAACAATCATGATGGTCCTCGGCTTTGTGCCTTTCGAGCTCAAGGCCCTCATGACCAAGCCCCTGTTCGCCCCTCGAGAATGCCTTTGGAATCCCAAGCAGGTCAACGTGGCTACGCAGTTTGCCCTATGGAACACACGGTCACTCCGAATCAGCCGGTGCAGTCAAATCAGGTTGGATCAAGGGTGCCTCTGTGGTGGGATCATGCTGCTCTACAACATCTCCCTGCTGGAAAGGATGGATGATCCTTGAAGACCGGTGGCTGGCGCGTGTTCATGGAGAAAAACGTAGAAAGAGTTTCCAACCGATTCATCGGTCTTGTCCGGTCCAAGCTGAGCAGATTGGTGGTAGTCGTTGCACTTTGCTGTATCCTATGTCTGATCCTTCATATGCCAATCGCCAATGCAGGCATGACACTTGGACTTCAATGGATCTTTGGACAAAGGATTTTCTTTGGAAGGGCTACACCATTTTTGAGCTCAAGAACCCCTTGGCCGAGAAGGAGACTGATTCTAAACAGGAAGCAGTTGGAGCCTCTTCTTTGCCAGGTCCACAGCAATCAGTGCATGTGGGGAGTAGTATTCCGGAATCATCCTATGGTTTTGCTGGTGCATCTCAAGCACCACCTATGAGGTATGGACCAACTTCATATCTTCGAGATCCGACATCATTCACCGTTACAGTGAATGTGAATGTTGCTGGTGGTGCCACAGCGTCATCTTCCAGTGTTCAGCAGAAGCCGACTGAGTTTCAGTCCCCTTCTTCTGTGGATTCTGAATTTGAGATGGTGGATGAAGATTGAGTCTCGGGTCTTGTGCAAGCCCTCTTTTCGCTGGCATTGGTTTCTAGGTCTTGAGCAGGCCTTCACGACGTTAGCATGGGTTCTAGGTCTTGAGCAGGCCTCTCTTTTGCAGTGGTTTCCGCATTTTCATTGACTATGTGATCACGCTTTTGGCAGCAAACGTTTTGTGGGTTTTTTGGAGCATAATCCTATGGCTCTCTGCTAGCAGTTCTGAGTCCTGGGCAGGCTCCTTTTGACCTTTACTACATCAAGCGTCTGAGGTTTTGTGTTTGCTTCTATCCGAAGTGAGAAGCCGATACAGTTAAGGGAACTGTATATGTGTTTTGGAAGGCCTTGAGCTTGAATTATTCGGTCGCCTGTGGGATGCCGTCCTCAGGTGTTTGTACCATTTTTATGTGGCATCGGTCGCCTGTGGGATGCCGTCCTCAGGCTTTTGTACCACTTTTATGTGGCAATCGGCCACATGGGGGAGTGCGTGGAACAATCACCATCTCTTCCTTTTCTTTTTTTGGATGTCAGGTGTAGCTGCGTGATAGTCAGTGAGAATTGCAGAACTCCGTGAACCTTGGCCTGAACCGTAGGCCTTTCATTGCTCAAAAGGAAAAAGGTTTCCTGTGCACTTCGCATTGTTTTGTTTTAGAATTATATCATTGTTTTTGCAGGTTTTACTAAGAGGGTACTGACCAAGTTTCATATGCAACGACTTGACTATAGGAAACAAGCGCCAAGAGTGAAAAAAAAACGGGCGCTGAACCAGTGCCAGTTTCTAAAACCAGGTGCTGAAAAAGTGCCAGCTATGGAAAAATCTTGCCAGGTTTTAAAGGACCCTATGATATGTTTTTAATAGTAGCAGCTAGGTGCTGAACCAGTGCCACCTTTCAACGCAAATTATCATGAAACTGTAGTTTTTTTAGTTTTTTCCACCCTGATACCAGCTAGGTGCTGAACCAACATGATACTAACTATGCAGCTACTCACATTGAGGCAGTAAATCAATTTGTTTCGGCAACCAAGATGTCATATCAATCATTTTGCTTTTAGGTTTTGAGAAAGTGCGAAATGCGACGCCCCTTGCAGACCATCACCTCCATTGATTTTTTCTTGCCAAAAGAGAAACTCAGTTGGTGAAGTAGGCGGGCCCTTTGGACCATCAGCATCAACTGTCTAAAGCGTTGTTGTCAGCTTGATCATCATGGCGTGCTGTGGTGATCATGGATCCCATGATCACATTCAGCACGCCATCAGCATCAACTGTCTAAAGCGTTGTTGTCAGCTTGGTCATCATGGCATGCTCTACGTGATCATGGGGAACAGATATCATGTTTCCCATGACCACATTCAGCACGCCATGAGCATCAACTGTTTAGATATCACTGGGTGAAACACCGGTGAAATTACAACAGATTCAACCTAGTTCAACCAACATTTCGGACCCAGAAGCCCGAGAAACCCAGTTTGTCGCACTTCAACCTTGAAATGCCACAAGTTGGGCCTCTTGAGATTTTGACTCCAAAGGGTCACTTAAAAACAATTAGCGGATGAAGTTCACTCAGTGAAGCCACTCAGAGCAATGGGCCTGCCAGGGCTCTGAAAAGCCATGACAGTCATGACAACTAAAAAATGGCACTATTTCAGCGCCACTACCCTCGCCAACATGACAACATACAGTCATGTCAACAACATGGCGCAATTTCAGCACCAGTCGCCCCGCCAACATGACAACATGGCAGACCAGCAACGCCTCATCAATGGGATAGGAGGGACCATCATCCTGAACGTGCAAATTTTGAAACCACTTACTCAATGAAACTTTGGCATGGGTCAATCAGTGTCAGGCATCCAAAACAACAATGGCAATGAGAAGCACTCTGATTGACACGTTTTTTTTTGCCGCAATTCCAGATGCCATAAGTCATCATTCGGCATCATTCCAGATGCCATTTGGCATCAACTCCAGGAGTGGTGCAGCATTTCAAACCACTTTAAATCCACTATTTTTTGCCTTCTGGTGCCTCCTCCTTCTGCTTCTTTTGTGGCTTTGTCTCCTGACACCAATCGCAGGACAAGGGGCTAAGAAGATCAAAACAGGCAGGCACTATCACAGCACCATACCAAAAACAAGGCACGATTGCTGAGGTGGCAAAAACAAAACAGGGCACTATCACAGCACCCATTCAAAAACACAACGATATTTCAGCACCAAAAAAGCTGTGTAATTTGGTCATCATCTTTTGCTTTTCTGTTGTTATCCTTGTCTTCCTTTTCGTCTTCCTTTTTGTCTTCTTTCTTTTTGTTTTCCTTTTTGTCTTCCTTCTTTTCGTATTTTTTTCCGCCTTCTGAGTTTGCTTTTCTTCAGTCTTTGCAGCCTTGGCCTTCCGTTCCTTTTCTGCATCCTTAGCCTTTGGGCCCTGCCAGGCAGCAACAAATCAGCTGGAAAAGAATTGAGACTATTATGACACCAAGCAATCTGACAATCAACTTGCACACAGATTAAAATCGGAAGTTTTTTGTCAAACAAAAATTTTGTTTGGCGACCAGTGCAATCCCTGCCTCCCCAAAGAAGGCAGCTTCATATTTCGCCTCCAGGGCATCATACTTTTGCTTCCATTTCGCCTCCACGGTGTCATTCTTTTGTTGCCATTCTCGGCGAAGGACTTGGTTCTTTTTCTTGAGCTCATCCATCTGTCTCTTGAGCTCATCCATCTTCATTTTGAAGTCATCATTGGACTTGCAAAGCTGTCGAATCTCGTGGTCCTTCACCGCCAAGTTCCTGGCCTGAGTGTCGATCTTGCTCTGCTTTTACTTGCCGTTGGCCTTCCATCATTCCTTGGACGAGTTGGCGGGAAAAGCTGTTTGCTTTCTCCTCCCACCTTTTAACGTCCTCTCCAGCAGCCTTCGAAGCGGCAACGGCTTTTGTCTCTGAAACTTTGGTCTGGTAGTTCTCCTCTTCCAACTGTTGGACCTTCTGAAGAGCTTTGTCACGAGTTTCTGCAGTCTGTTGTAACTCCTGGCGCAGTTGCTGCGTCTCATGGCGCAGTTGCTGCAGTTGCGCCTTCTGAGTTTCAACTTTCAACTGCAGCGCATCGATCTTCAGACCTTCCGCCGCAACCAAAGCCTGGCAATGGTTAAACCAAAGGTCTCTGCGTAACTGTGCCGCGTTGTGGGGGTGGCCCCGGCCGCCCCTCCCTTAACCGGCAGGGGCGTTGGGGCCGTCAGAACGCCCTGGTGTCAGTGTGGATGGTGGTTCCATCTGAAGGCATGGCAATGGGCCAGGGTTCACTCCTGAGGCTCAAGATGCTCACCACCCATACCCTCAGTTTGCTGCTGCAAAAGCATCTGAGGCTCATAGAGCGGAGCCTTATCACTTGCTGGTGCGTAGGCTGTATCGAAAGACCAACTGGAGGGGCACCAGCTGGATGGCTTGGTTCTGTGACTGGCGGGGCTCGAACTGAAGCCCTTAGAGCCCGTTTGAAGTTCCAAAAAAAGGCGGTTTTCCATTTTCACAGCTTGTCACGTTTGTCTGTTTGACCTTAAAATCTTTACATGCATTGTCGTCTACTTGACTTGTAAGACTAGTTGCAAAATGCCTTGGACCTGTGTTGTCTGTGATAGGATTTTTTCAAAATTCAAAAAGAATTCCGAGTTTTGAATTCATGGTTTTTGTTTGACCTTTCTTAACAGTTAATATGCATGTCAAAAGAAAATGTCTTTATTCACTTGTTTGAGCAGAAATGAAGCAAACCAAAATGACAGTGTGAAGCAACAAGCAGTTTTGCAGCACCTCTCTCGTTGCAAAAAACATGACAGACTCAAATCAACAGGCACTGTTGCAGCACCTCTGATTGGCAATGTGGAAAAAATAAACTCGAATGCTGCCGAGGATTTTCTTTCCTTCAAAGGGTGGCAGTGAGCGGTTCCAACCTTAGTAGGTACAGCAACTGCAAAGAAGAACATCAAGAGACAAAATGCAAAAAAACAAAATCAGAAATAGTGGCACTATTGCAGCACCAAAATATATTATGGAACCCTGGAAACATGTTGAAAATTCTTTTGCATCATCAATGACTGGCAGCAATACAAATCACTAATGTGGCACATCATCAATGACTGGCAGCAATACAAATCACTAATGTGGCACTATTGCAGCACCAAATTACCCTGAAACTGGTTTTGGAGCTCAGACCCCACGGCAAATGAGCTGCAGGTACTTTAACATGAGACAGGCATTTGGCAAAAATGGTTTTGAAAAGCATCACTGTTTGACATAATCATGGCTCATAGGTTTTTTTCCAACGCAATCGGACCCTGGACTTCAGGGACGGGATGGCCGGCATCATGTGGGGAGAAGCTAAACGTTTTCCAGCAGATTGAGCAATGACCCCAAAGTAGTGTCACCCAATGGAAGCCAAACACACTACAAAGATTTGAATCTGCTATGGGCATCAAAAGTGCATCAAACATCATCTGCAGCAGGAGAAGCGGCAGATCCTTCAGCAGGGAGCTGAAAAGCCATCCCAGCTGGGACTTTGATTTCACATTTGCTCAGAATCACAGGCCTGACTGGAACAAATCCTTTGGCCGGACTCCACTTCATGTTCCAAACCACATGACTCGCTGGGCCGGGCCGAGTCTCTTTCATATCATGGTAGCAAATTTTGCAGCTCGTGATCGTTTTTGACTTGTCAGCCACAATCTGGGCCACTGTTTGGACAGATCCGCCCACCTAAACAACACATCCTTCTCAGGCTTGACCTCTTCAAGGCTTTCTGGTCCTGCCTTCGCCTTTCCTTTTTGCTTGGACTGATCTGAATCACCATTTTTCTTCTTGTGCCACCACATCCCTTTGAAGAAGCCTGCCAGGGTTGTCCCCACTGACACCAACTGATCTTGGTTGCTTCTGTTCACAAAAAAAAAATTCTGCCCTACCGTGATCACAACAGCTGGCCCCTTCTTTGGCAATGCAGCTTCAAATCGCAATGGGGTGGGAAGATCATCCACCTTGATCACCTTGCCACTTGCCACCTCAACAACCTCCTCGGTCTTCGCAACTTTGCCAGTAGGGACAGGTAAGGGCTGTGATTCACCACCTGCTCCGCCACGTTTCCTGGTTGTCGATTCTTGATCTCCTATTTCTGCCGGCACATCCAACAGGAGATCATTCCGGGCACTTTCCAGAAACGCCCTGAACTCACTTCCAAACCGACTGTGGTCATGCCATGCCGCCAAGATTTTGTCGGGGCACTTCAATGTCGGGAGTTGGTCGATCTTCACCCTGTTGTTGATTGTCAGGAGGTTCAATGCAGGTGGAGGTGGAACTGCTTGAAGCTGATCAGCTGGCATCGTAGAAGGTGGAAGTACTGCGCCAGTTGGCATCTTCAATCGGTCTTCAAGCAAACCTTCAACCATGTACTCGCCCAAAATGTGCCGGCACCATTCTTGGTGATCATCATTGGCAGTGAACCCCAAGTAGTAGCAAGGTGAACCAAACGATTTGGCCAAGCGCTCATGAATGAAAGCACGAGTGATGTCAGTCGTGTGGACTGTCAAATCAATGATGACTTGGGCTCGACGCTCACCATCATCCGGCATAAAATTGAAGAATCCACGCAACAGGGACTGCCCAGCAGACACCCCCACTTGTTGCGCTTTTTCTGGTGGATTGACATGGCATGTGATATCTGTGCCTGGCGGAAGCGATTCATCACAAAGTTCTTCCACCTGCAACATGTCCTTCGTTTTCATCAGGTCCGCCTCTTCAAGAAGGCCACGTACAAAAAATTGGCTTTTTCGCCAAACTTGCCAGGTGGTTTTGGCCAGCTCATGATCGCCAGGCATCAAGATCTTGCCACATAGGACCAGTGTCCTGTCATATGTGGTTCTTTTTGACAAGAAAACACAAGACACAAAGTCCATCAGCAATTTTCACATTGAAAAATTTGCCAGATGCAGTAACAATTTTTTAGTTGATGCTCAATGATATGCCGTCCACTTCTCACGTTCATCGTTTTTGCCTTTGAATGGCAGCACAAACGGGTCATCCAAATTGAGATTGGAGTTAGCTAGAGCCTCTTGACAACATTTCTCTTGTTTCCAGGCCGTCCCTCTTTGACGACAGAAAGAGGGTGCTACATACACACCAATGTTGTGGCAGTCAGGCAAGTTGATGACAGCACCTGCGATGTTGGAGTGGACACGCTGGTGCTCAGCAGTGAAGATGCATGTCACTGCCCAATTTACAATCACCAAAGATGTGATATTGGAAAGGCTCGGCAGTTGTTCAATTTGCTGAATCTTCTGTGAGATGCTTCAATTTGCTACCAAAGGAGAGTTACCCATTCACGCGCCCCTCATTGGCCCATCTCAAAAGATGGGGCCGGATAAAAGATTCCAAACGTGCAAAATCGTGGTGCACAGAGGGCGGGAGGCTGAGGGCAGCCAAAGCAATTTGCGCCTCATTAAAGTACAATTTGCAAGTTTTAAGGTGCTGCCAGCGCCCACGAACCATTGTGAGGCTGAAAGACCCAGTCTGCTGGAAGTACCAAGTTGCACCACCTCGTCGCAGACTGCACGGTAAAAACCGCCATTGCGGTAAGCCCATATGGCGTTGCACCACCTCGTCGCAGACCGTACGGTAAAAACCGCCAATGCGTTAGGCCCATATGTCGTTTCATATGGTTCCAACGTGTACGAAACACAGGAGGTGAGATTCCCACTAGAAAATCACCAGGCGCTTTCTTTTTAACTAACTGATAAAGGGCCCACAGCGTGAGATTGTCCTCAACAATAACGGATTCATCAGCAAGTAGTCGCCGCTGGCCACCTTTTGTGTTCCGCAGATGTAGAAGAGCTCCTGTAGAAGTAAAGTGACAATCACTTACAAGAATGTTGAGGAGTTCTCCAGTGCGTAGCAACGCATTGAAGCCAATGAGACACGCCAGTTCACGCTTCTTGAAGAAATATCCAACAAAGGAAAATAAGGTATGAAGGCCCAGTGGAGCAGCTTGGCATGGGAGTTCAAGCTTGTCCCAAATACTCTTCAGTTTCCAGCTTCGGGGAAGGTGATATCGAAGCTGTGGAAGCTAGTGGTGAATTGATGCCAGGGTGTAGTAGGCTGCAGTAGCTTTAGGTTCACCTGCGTCCCAGAGTGTTTCCAGATACTCTCCTAGGACCCTGTCAAATTCAGGTGAAGATGTAGGCCACGTTGTGTAAATTTCTCCAACATATATAGTAAAATCCTCAAAGCAGCGGCAATATCTGTCAAGGGTAGTTCTTCGCACAAGATTTGATTTAAGCCTTCCCAACGTTCGGCGTAACCTCTGTCTTTGCTCACGTGTCAAACGACTAATGATGGCGGTTCGTACCATCGTGACGTTCATCTGACGGGTTCAGATGGGTATAGCAACGAATCCAATGATGGGGTAGCAGTGACACGCAAGAGATTATGACGATGTAACGTGGGGAACAACCTATGACTTGATGTGCGACCCTTGGCAGCAATGCCCAAAACAACTTGCGAATCCACCAAATGCAAAAACCGCTTATCGAGGATATTCAGAGAACGCGCTCTCCACTTCAAAGTCCTCAGGAAGGCTTCCATTTCCAACGCATTTATATGGTTCGAAAAACACCATCTCCAACCTTTTGCAATCTTCCATTTTCCATTTTCTGGCATCAATGCTCGTACGAGGGAGACGGTCTGGCCTGAAGAATTGCAAGGTGTCCACGTGCACATCAGTTCCGCGATACGATGAGTGACGTATCAAGTTGAGCACTGTTACTCTTTCCTCATCCAGTAAGCTGACACCTTCCACCAGGGCATCACTTTGCTGTTCCAGGTGGTGTAAATAAGACCCATCAGGCTGCCATTTGGGTTTGGTCAGATGACCAACATAGATCTCTCGCTGAGACCTACGAATTTCCTTATCCAAGCCAGCACCCAACATGTGAGTGGTGATCTGATTTAGGTGAAGGAACCTTCCCACAAGCATGCCTTCTCCAGTGTGAAAGGAGTTTCCAATCATTGAGCAACGGATGTCTTCTCCAAATCCCTTGCCCCTTTTTCCCGCTATGCCCTGGACTATATGCCATGGACTAAAACCGATTAATACCTCACGCTCACCAGCGCAGGCCACTCTGAGGTGAACCTCATTGGTCAAACAATTTTCCTTGTATGCAGCCTCATCTGTCTGGCTTAAAGCCTGCCGGGGAAGCAGGTGGCTTCCGTCTGGGTATCGAACGAGTGAATGTAGGAATTAAGGCTTCCACGATCCTTCCCCCCCACCTCCATCCTAGCAGTGGCCATAAATCTGGATCCTCCCAAGGACCCAACAGACGCCCTACTGAGTAGTTGGGCCCTTTCTCCACCAAGATGGACTCATCCAAATCCTCTGAAACCCAGAGAAACCGGGGTCTCCTCACTGTCGACATGCCTCCACTGCAGATTAACCATTGTGACCAAGTGGTTTCTTTCCTGAAGACAGCTTGGTCTTCAGGGTCACAAATGACATTCTCAGCAAACCCATAGTGCCACATTCTTCTTCTCTTTGCTTCATTGACCACCAGCTTGATCACACGGACCATGTCGAAGAAGAGCGCACTTCTGCCATCCTCAAAGTGCAACCTCTGAGAGCTCAGCAATGATAGTCCTTGACAGGGACTGCCACCACTCTGAATCACTCCTTGAGGATTTGGGAAAGAGTCAAAGGCCTCTCGCACCATCTTCTCATCCACCAGGCAAATATCTTTCCAAACAAGTGTTCGTGGTAGGTACTGCCTCAGAAGGCTGAGGCAATTTTCGTCCTGCTCGCACATCACTGTCTGTGACGTCCTGAATCCTAGCCGCTCAAGGCCACGACTCATTCCACCAATGCCTGCAAACCATTCAATGGTCAAGAACGACCTCCCCAGATCATCAACCACTGCCGGAACACCCAAAGCATCCGAGATTGAAAAAAATCAACGGAGATTGATTTTTTCAATAGATACACATTGATTTTTCACTTTTTTCAATAGAAATTTGAAATTTTCAATCGAAATCTCATGTTTGAAAATGAATCGAAATGATGATCAAAAATCAATAGAAATCCCATAAAAAATCAAAAGAAATTTCAAGAGAAAACGACCTCAAAATCAATAGAAATTCCAATAAAAGACTACCTCAAAATCAATAGATTTTACAAGTAGTTCCCGGGCGAGCCGGTGGCGGAAGTTTCAAAAGAAAAAAGAACCATATAGCAGAGAAAGAATTTGCCTATAGAATGTGCGCAAGATGACCGACCATTGCGATGTCCAAATTTTTTTCTGAGGTTTGAACGAAGCTTTTGCCGTTGCATGGCTGTCATGTCATGCGCTTTGGGGTGATGTGTTTGTGATTTGACTTGCTTTCAAATGATGTGGCTAGTTGTGAGGTGATTTGTGGTACTACCCCAACGTACTACTCCAGTACTACTCTGTACTC
>DF241605.1:0-45229 GCA_000507305.1 Breviolum minutum Mf 1.05b.01 | reverse complement strand
CAGGCTTGCTAACTGGAACTAGAGGCATTGACAACTGGAACCCCACTTTTAAGTGCATTGAAGAGTCTAATATCTGACTTGTCATTGATGTGTATAGGCTCAAGGGAGTATTGGTTACTTGACAGACTGGTGAGAAGTCGCATTTTGACCCACATGAAGAACAACTGCAAAACACCATGACGTTGACATCTAGGTTTTTGATGGTTTTTGCCACCAACAGTCAGAGTAGCTCTGGCTCTTGCGCTGCCAAACTTGTTTCAAAGACTATTCAAGATGGCAATAGACCATTTCCAAGACGCTTTTGCATCTAATTTATTACAAAGTATTGATTCTCGCATGTTCATAGAAAAACACAAGTTTGAAATTTTTGGTCTCTTCGAATGTTCAAACTAAAAAAACTTAGCTTCAACCTTCCAAGAGATCCTAAAATCGAAACACTCAAAATAGGGTTTCCGCAAACTTTCAAAGAACAGAATGTATGAACATTGGTTGTACTCATACATTCTGTAAGTGACATGGACATAGGGTTTCCGCAAACTTTCAAAGAACAGAATGTATGAACATTGGTTGTACTCATACATTCTGAAAGTGACATGGACATGTCTTGAAACTGTATGAATTTATTTGTTCATGAAATTCATACAGTTTCTTGCTCCATTATTTGGAAATGTATGATATTGTGTGATACACGCAACATCATACATTTCCGGAATTGCTTCCAGCATCTTTTGGCAATTGTGGCTCAATTCCTCGTCGGGGCAGCCACCATCCATGGCAGGCCAGGAATGGGAAATGGAGCAGGCAATTTGTCGTCCATCACCTTGAAAATTTAAGTTGTTGTCCATCCGCGCAGGATATGCTCAAACATGTGGGTGGAAAATGGCATGTTTAAGGAGTTTAAGGTTGGATCTTAAGACTTCAGACCAAAACATCAATCCTAAACACTTTGCAATTCAAAGTCATCCAATTTCAACTAGTGAATATTTTTGGAAGAATACTTGGGCATGGATTTTTTTCAACTAGTGTCCTTTTTTCATCATGCCGTGGGCATGGATTCGTGTCTGGATCGATGTGGGCGATGCTGCTGACCGCGGCG
Organism: Breviolum minutum Mf 1.05b.01; assembly: GCA_000507305.1. Lineage (NCBI taxonomy): Eukaryota > Dinophyceae > Suessiales > Symbiodiniaceae > Breviolum > Breviolum minutum. Next base: position 44,133 of record DF241605.1, on the reverse strand, counting down.
GTGGCGGCGGCGGCGGTGGTGGTGGCGGCGCCGGTGGTGGTGGCAGCGGCTGCGGTGGCGGCGGCGGCTATGGTGGAGGAGGTGGTGGTGGCATGATGCCTGCGCCTCCTATCGTACCTCCTCACATGTTTCCTCCGCCCATACCAGCTCACATGATGCCTCCACCTGCTCCGATTCATGTGCCTCCTCACATGTTTCCTGGCTCACCCTTCGATGTGGAGTTTCTAGCCGTAATTAAGTGAGGTCTTTCAATTTACATGTATGGCTGGGAATTGAAGACATTCTTGTTGAACTTCAGACCGGATATTGAGAGAAAAAAATAAGGAGTAGCAAACCATTTCAAATTCTGAACTGTGTGACTTCTCATTTCAATTATGCGTTACTTCTCAGAAGTCACACAGTTCAGAATTTGAAATGGTTTGCTACTCGTTTGGTTTGTTCTTCTCAGGTCGGAAGCAGAGGCTGCCAACCCGGAGATGACTCCAGAGCCGCAACTCGGTTGAGAAAAAATCATGAATTGCAACGGACTTTGCAACGGATGTCACTGGTTTGAGAGTTCTGGGCCAAGGCATGCTGCAAAATCTGCAAAGGGAAAAGGTGGAAAAGATGGAAAAGGCCATGGCGTTGTGTAGTTTTCATTACCCACCTGAAGTTTAACATAGCCCCTGAAAATAGGCCTTCCCAAAAGGAAATTCATCTTCCAACCATAATTTTTCAGGGGCTATGTTAAACTTCGGGGGAGTATTTGTTTGTGGTAGCCGCTTCACACTGTTCACTTTCTTTCTCAATTATTTTTGGATTTCTGCCTGTGATGTTTGCAAACTTTTTCCAGGCAGCAGCAAGGGCGGCAAAGGCAAGCAGCCGGTGCCTCCCGGGCCTTTGGTCAAACCAAAGCCGATGCCTGGACCTCACTCTGGACCTCCTGCACTGCCAAAAAACCCACCTGCATCTTGGCTTTCAAAGCACGGTTGAGAAAAAACATGAAAAAACAGCAAAAACATCAGCAAACATCGAGTGAACGAGTTTGATCATTCCAGGCAAGAAGTGCTGGCGCCGCAGAAAAGCCCATGGACAAGAAGGCGGACAAAAAGGACAAAAAGGACAAAAAGGCCGATAAGCGCCCCAAAGTCATCAAGGACAAGAAAGAGAAGAAGTTGAAGAGATCCGCTTATGGAGATGAAGAAGAAGAAGAAGAAATCCGTGTCGACGATGACAATGAGGATGATGATGATGAAGAAGATCACCGGCCTTTCCCATGGAGCAAGCGTGGTGGCGGCGGCGCTAGTGGCAGCGGCGGCTATGACACTGATGACCGTGGCTTGGTTTGCATTTTTGGTTTCAAGAAATATGCTTTTTCCCAGTTTCCAGTGAAACTATCCGATTCCAATCAACTCGTGCAGGATTTCTTCCATAAACAGTAGCTCAAATTGTGATTTCCTCAATCTTTCGTCAAATCATTTCTATCTTCAGCCCTGCTCTGAGATCAAGACTGGGGCAGCTGGAAGTCGTCTTGGGTTGCATAAGTGGTGGCATAAAGCTGGAAGTCGTCTTGGGTTGCATAAGTGGTGGCATAAAGCGTATGAAAAAGGCTGAGTGCATGCTGCTGTTTGTTGCCATTTTTCGGTCAAACTACATCGGGTTTCTGAGTGAACATCATTGAAATCTCACTGAAACCTGTTGGAAACAGAATGCACCACAAGGAAAAGCCACATAGCATAAGCCCCGATGCAGGTCATGCCCAGCGAGTGAGTGCTAGGCTGGTTTGCCTTGAGATTTGCTTGTGCATGCACCAGTTGCTAACATTCAATTTATCAACACGGCCTTTGCTTCCTTCTGCAAATTGCCAGATGCAAAAGTTCTGGTCGTCGTCTTTTCAGAAGAGACAGATTCCAGCAGTAGCGGGTCAAGTGAAAGGGAAGAAACTGACAGTGACATCAGTGACAGCATGACTTCAACTGATGAGTCAGAGGAAGATCCAGGCAAGGACAATCTTGCCTATGCGAAAACGNTCAAAAATAAATGTATGTATAAAAAAAGTATATGTTTTTTCTGCTTGACTTTTCTCATGTTTGTGATGTTGGCGTTGACCCACCTGACATGGAAGCACTGCTGGGCTGGCGCTTGCGTTTCTTTGACGGGTATACCGCCATCCTTGGGTCCAACGTCCTCTTCATGAGGATAAGTCTATTTAGTACTTTTGAAGCAAAATAAAGTAATAAACTACTTTAGTCTACTTCATGTTTGCAAAGGTTTATTTCCTATTTCACAAATTAAAATCGTGCACAAAGTGCAAATCCTTTTTACCTTCTTTAAATACATCCCATATATATTGAGACATTTGTCTTTCAAATGTATACAAAATCATTCTCCAATATTGTCTTGTAATCTTTCAATAGCAATTGTTTTTTGATGGAGAGTATTTTTTGATGCACCTTTTTTTTGGTCATGATACAAATGGGAAGGGTAACAAACCCTTTGGGGTGTTTAAACTTTGGCTGCAAGCATCCGTTCCTAAACTGTAAAATATGTTCTTCTTGTTGGCCTGACCATTGTATTTTGTTTCGTTCAGTTAATTGTCCAAACTACACGCAGTGTTTGTATATAACTGTTCGCAGTTGCTTTGAAATTTTCAGAAACTTTCAAAAATCCAAACTGAACAAAACATCAATATTGTGTCATTTTGGATTAAGTGATTGGACTGACGTTTTTGCTTTGGCATTTGGTCAAGGAGCCGGTGGGCTCGGGCACGAATAGCCGGAATACCACAGAGGAAGTAGAACAAAACAAAAGTTCCAAGACGTTGTCACATGCACTTCAGCAGTTTCATGTTCAGAAGTTTCCCACTTTCAGAAGTTTCCTACTTTCAACCTGTAGCCCTTTGGGCATCAGTTTCGCGATTGTCCAGCTTTCAGAAAATTTCAGATGAAAAGCGGCAGAAGCTTGAAAACTGAAGCCAAAAAGTCTCACAGACACTCAAAGCCTGAGTTTTATCTCAAATTAAACCATTAATTTCCCATCTCAATAAGATTAGTGAATCTTATGATGCAAAAATTACTTATGAATTCTCCACCTCATTGATTCGATTTGTCCACTTCAGACCTAATTTTTTGAGATTCACATCTCACTTTTATTTAAAATTGATTTCTCATTCTCGGATATTTCAACTTTTCAAAATTGAAATACCAGATCTATTCATACATACCGTAGATGGACAAATTATTCAAACCTTGGACAACTTTATCCCCCGCGCCCCCCAAATTTCAAAGTTGTTTTCTCCTTCCAAGGGTTGAGACGGGTGGACAAAACAAATCAAACCCCACTGCGTGACACGTCACGCACACGTTGTTTAACTTGGACGTTTGGGGCAGGGGGTGTCAGTCCAATCTTTTCCTCAAGGTTTGAATATTTTGTCCATCTACGGTATATTTCTCAAACCTCTAGACTTGAAATATCGGATTCACCTAAAATATCATTTCTTAAGTTGATGTGTTTCTATAGTTTGAAAATATATATCTCAATTTTTGACCATCCCAACCCAACATTTTTTTGAAAAAAACATTGCAATACTATTCGTACATGTCAGCTCTCAATTTTGTTTCGGGGTTTTGACATGCCTACTTCCGATGCTATCAATTCCATTTTTGATTTTTATCTCTCAATTTTGATTTTTACTTTGATAAACTCAAGCGCTCTCGCATTTTCCAATGTCAACTTTTTGGATGCGACATAGCAAAGAAATCCGTAAAATTCATGTCTCAACTGTCTAGATTCGAAATAACAAGTCTTTTTCAAATTGCATATGTTAATCCAATCTTGCGTTTTCTCCCATCAAGTTTAAAAAATGAAATTTCAAATGTTCCAAATTCAGATCTCCATTTTATATGTTTGAATCTTTGAATGTCAAAGTGTTTAAAGGCTTGATTATTGCGATGTGTCCCACATTTTGACCTCATGTTTCAGATGTTCATCTTCACCCACCCATCCACCCTTGAAACCACGCACGTATACGTAGAAAATTCACATGTAGACTTGTGAAGTGCGGATGCAAAGAGTTTTGTTTACAACTTTTTCAAGGTGTTAAGGCAGGACAAAAAGCAAAGCCACCAACCATCCATTGTTGGCCAACAAAACTCGTTAAGCGTGACCTTTTCTTAAACCAAATGGGCATCCGCAACCAGTTTTTTCAAAGTTCTTGGGGCGGACTATCCATATTTCACTTCAACAAAATCAGTTTTGCCCGAAAAATTCACCAAATGTTGCTAGAAAAATCATCAAAGTTACATCCAATTTTGACTTTTAAAAGTCTGAACTTTATCAAAGTTTGATCAAATTTTGACTTTTAAAAGTCTGAGTTTTATCAAAATTTGAATTTTGAAAGTCTGAGTTTTGTCAAAGTTTGATCAAACTTTGACTTTTCAAAGTCTGAGTTTTATCAAATTTTGACTTTCAAAAGTCTGAGTTTCATCAAAGTTTGATCAAACTTTGACTTTTGAAAGTCTGAGTTTTGTCAAAGTTTGATGAAACTCAGACTTTAAAAGTCTGAGTTTTGTCAAAGTTTGACTTTTGAAAGTCTGAGTTTTGTCAAAGTTTGACTTTTAAAAGTCTGAGTTTTGTCAAAGTTTGACTTTTAAAAGTCTGAGTTTTGTCAAAGTTTGACATTCAAAAGTCTGAGTTTTGTCAAAGTTTGATGCAAAAAGTCTGAGTTTTATCAAAGTTTGATTTTTTCATCAAAGTTTCACAAAAGTCAGACTTTTGAAAGTCAAACTTTGACAAAACTCAGACTTTTGAAAGTCAAACTTTGACAAAACTCAGACTTTTAAAGTCTGAGTTTCATCAAACTTTGACAAAACTCAGACTTTTAAAGTCTGAGTTTCATCAAACTTTGACAAAACTCAGACTTTCAAAAGTCAAAGTTTGATCAAACTTTGATGAAACTCAGACTTTTGAAAGTCAAAGTTTGATAAAACTCAGACTTTTAAAAGTCAAAATTTGACAAAACTCAGACTTTTAAAAGTCAAACTTTGATAGATCTCAGACTTTTGAAAGTCAAAGTTAGATAAAACTCAGACTTTTAAAAGTCAAAGTTTGATTAACATTTGATAAAACTCAGACTTTCAAAATTCAAACTTTGATAAAAATCAGACTTGTAAACGTAAAAAGTTTGCTGTGCCAGCAATTTTTTGATGACTCCCTTACTGGGATTCATCAGAATTTGGTCCTGGCAAAGGAGCAATTTCTGATGAATCTGGTAATTCAGCTCCAAAATTTTCTCACGGCCGGCGGTACAGGTCATCGCAAATGTGACGTTTGATACCATCATGTGTCAAAATTTGACCCCGCTATGTCTGCTGACCATTGGCTTCATCAAGATTGTCACGTTTTGGGAGTTTGTTGGCCAACAATGGATGGTTGGTGGCTTTGCTTTTTGTCCCGCCTTCACACCTTGAAAAGGTTGTAAACAAAAGTCTTGCCATTCACACTTCACAAGCTTACATGTGAATTGTCTACGTATACGTGTGTGGTTTCAGGGGTGGATGGGTGGGTGAAGATGAACATCTGAAACATGAGCTTCAAAAAAAATGAAATAAAATGTTCAAGTGGGAAAATTTGCAATTTAAAAATCAAATCCTCAAGTAGGAAAGTTTGAGATCTTAATCTCATTTTTTTACGTTGGAAAATTTGAGATTTTGAAATCAAATCCTTCAGTAGGAAGAATGTGAGATCTTACTCTCAAATTTTCAAGTAGGGACATTTGAGATTTTGAAGTCAAATCCTTAAGTAGGAAAACTTGAGAACATAATCTCAAATTTTTAAGTAGGAAAATTTCAGATTTTGAAATCAAATCCTTAAGTAGGAAAAGTTGAGATCTTAATCTCAAATCCTCAAGTAGGAAAATTTGAGATTTTGAAATAAAATCCTTAAGTAGGAACAATTGAGATCTTAATCTCAAATCCTCAAGTAGGAAAATGTGCGATCTCAATCTCAAATGTTTAAGTAGGAAAACTTGAGATCTTAATCTCAAATCCTCAAGTACGAAAATGTGCGATCTCAATCTCAAATGTTTAAGTAGGAAAAATTGAGATCTTAATCTCAAATCCTCAAGTAGGAACATGTGAGATCTCAATCTCAAATGTTTAAGAAAAAAATGAGATTTCATATTTCAAATCCTTCAGTGGTATACGATCTTGATCTCAAATCCTGGAGATGGAAAAAATAAACGAAGATCCCAAACCATTAAGTAGAAAAAAATATTTTTTTTAAAATCAAATCCTCAACTAGGAAAAAATGAGAACTTAATTTCAATTTTTTAAGGAGGAAAACTTGAGATGAACATCTCAAACCCTTCCGTGGTAAAATGTGCGATTTTGATCGCCAATCCTTGGGCTAACAAGAAGTATATGAAAATTTCAAATCCTTAAGTAGGAAAATCTGAGATTTTAAAATCAAATCTTTAAGTAGGAACATTTGAGGTCTCAATTTCAAATTTCTAAGTAGGACCAAATGAGAGGAACAACTCAATTCCTTGAGTTGAAAACTTTGAGATGAAAATCTGAAACCTTTCAGTGGTAAACTGTGCGATCTTGATCTCAAATCCTTGAGTTGGAAAAAAAGATGAAGATGTTTAGTCCTTAAAAAAGGAAAACTTGAGATTGCAAAAAAATCTTGAGCGGATAGCTTTGAGATGAAGACCTCAAGTCTTTGAGTGGAAATCTTTGAGTGATAGGTCAGGGCAGTACATATGGTTGAGAGATATGATCCAGCTAAGAACTGGATCCAGTTTTGAACAATCCATGGGAAGCTCATGAGTGAAAAACAAGATGGACAAATCTAGGTTGAGAATTCTCAACCCTCAGATTGAGAATTCTGAACCTTTACAATTTAAAGGAGAAAGAAAAGGTTGCGAATTCTCAACCTACAAGTTGAGAATTCTCAACTTTCAGTTTGGTGCATTGTCCAAATACCAGAGCAAAAGGGTCACCTTTTACTTCCATCCAAACTGATACAATATTGCAACTGTGTACAAACACTACGTGTAGTTTGGACAAGAAGCTGGATGAAACAAAAAGCAATGGTCAGGCCAACAAGAAAAACATATTTCATAGATTAGACATCCTGCAATGGAAGACCCCAACGGGTTTGTTGCCCTTGCCATTTCCTGTCGGAGAAATCTAGGTCGCATAAATATTTGACCCCTTTGGGTGTTAAAATCAAAATGCTGCAAAAATATGTGGTCATAGTTTTAACTCAAATTCTAAAATCTTTTTGTCACAAACAGACGTTTCAGTTTTTCCATATAATTACAATATTCTTCTTAAAACAAACTAAGATATCGTTTGCTTACTAATAGACGAAGAATATTTATACTCTAAATAGATTGATGCACAAGCATCGCGACAGTTAAGCAATGTTCGCTGCAAAATGTTGTAGAATTTCTCAAAATTTTGCAACATAAAGGATATGTTTAAGTTAAAATATGTGTATGGTTCAAATATACAATACATAAAAATTATGTGTCTTTGCAGAGAAAAAAGACTATAGCTTCAAACAACACTAAACAGAATCAAAATGTGAAGATATTTTTGTTTTTTTTTGAATTCGGTTTTTTATTTTCAAAAAGCTAAATGCAGCAACTTTATCAAAAAGTATGTGATATTTTCTCTACAGACTAGTGGATTAAGATATAAGATTAGACTACGGTAGTTTAATAATTAAGAAACTTGGATTAGACTATATAGTTTAAATTAGGATAATAGTTTAATTTAAACTATTTAGTTTATTATTAGACTAAGACGAGCCTTAGGGTACAAATAAATAAACCCAAAAAAAACATATCAAATCAAAACATCTACCACGCTAAGGATGACGAAGACAACGAAAAAAGCAACCATGCAAGCATATCTAAAAGTTGCTTATACATGGCTGTGAGACACCCCTGGCCCTTAATACGCAGACTGCTCGACTGAGGGGGGATGTTGTGTCCCTTTGCCTCCGTTAAAGGCGGCGGCTTTTCGCCAGCGAGGGTGAAACCCATCTTCTCCCAGAATTCGATGGAATTGAGAACTGAGAGAAGATGGCTGAAACAGGCGCAGCCCAAGGCGGCGCCCACCAGTGCCCTCCCTGCGCCAAGGCCACTCACAGTCCCCACACGGGCAATGTGAATGCCTTGGCCTGCTCGGTCCGTAGCTTCCCACACTTCGGTGGGCGTCGGATTGTTGCCTGCTGCCCTTAGAGACGATTCTGTTCGTGCACAGTAGTCCCTCTTTCTGCTTCTTTCCGTTTCTCCCAAAGCAGCCAACTGCACTGGTGCCTGCTTGAGCCAAAATGGCTTCTCCCTGCGCTGGTGACCCTTTCTTTATACACAAAAAAAGTAGCTGGCAACCAAGCATCTTCTTGCAGTTCTCGCCACTTTGATTGCAACCCATGCAGCATGGGAAACTCCGCGGCATCGAAGAACAAGCGACAACGTTCCACCTCCTTAGACAACCGTTTAAAAAAACACTGGTGGCCTTGGAGGATCATCCCAATAACTAAGGGTTTATTCCCCTTCCAAATGGCCGAACTTTATGGCTTTCTAAATGGAGGGCCCATCCTAACTACGAATACGTCCCTCCTGGGAGCCCATCCTTCAAGGCTGTTGCCCTGTTGCCATATCCCCACAAACCTTTCATCCTTACCAAACCATGCAAAGCCTTGAGCCCATCAGCCCAGCCCCCAACTACTAGGATGTTCCGTTGGAAGTGGATGGATCAATGGGTGATCGGATCAATGGCTTATAACTTCACCTACTTATAAATGGGGGTATAATTTTCACCTACATAATGAGGTTTTGAACCCCACTGATCCCAACCTTTTGTTGATCCTAACAAACCCAACGGGACATCCTCGAAATGAGCCCTGAAAAAATCCCAAGCTTCCAAGGTGGCTTCCTGTTTAAAAGGCGAGCGAATGGGTTTCAGCATGGGATGCAGGTGACGGTCATAAAAACGTACGAAGCCACCCGTGGCCAAAGGAACCCACGGAGCGTAGAGGCCTCGCCAGGGTTCCCAAGGCCAAGCGCCCCCCCCATTTTCTTCCAGACATCTGGGGCCCACGAAAAAAAACCTTACTTTCTAAAAAATACTGGTTGTTTAATAGGGATCCCTATATTGGTTCAAATTATAATCCCTATATAACCGGGCCGTATAATCTCCAACCAGGGATTTTTTGATTGTTCATCTGGGGTGGGTTTGGTGGCCAGGTCTTAACCAAATGAGGAAGCCCCCGGAAAGATGGTCATGAGTTTTTCTACTATGAAAAATAATGCCTATTTTTAGGAGGATTTTTCGAGTTTTTTTCACCACCATTTTTTTAGCAACGGGAAACAAAATATGCATCCCACTTTTTGATCAAAACCTGCAAGTTTGAAAAGGCTCCATGAAATACTGGTGGTTTAATAGAGATCCTTTTAATGGGACGTCACCCCCTATATACAAAAAATATTCTCAGATCGGCAAAAATCGATGCAAAGTACCCGAAAAAGGCAACTAAAAAAAGCACCTGAAAAAGGGGGCTGGCCGGAAAAGAAGATTCCGAACTTGGAAAGCCATCATGTTTAGGGGCAAGCTGTTAGTTTGAGGAAGTGTTCAGCACTTACCTCTGGTATATTGGCATCTTTAATCTTTCATGTTTGATATTTCCCACTGAAACCTTTGGTGTTGCCAGCCTCACCAAAACAAAAAAAATGGGCGGGCTTCAAAATGCGGGCAGGAAATGGGAAATTTTCTGAACCCATCAACAGCCTTATGCATATACTTTTTAGGTGTTTCAGTTTCATATCTCGATGTTCAAGCAGCATGTGAAAAAAGTATTGTGAAAACATACACCCAAACAACTACCATCACTTTGGAAAAGGCTGTGATTTCGAAACTTAAAAAAAAAAAAAAAAAACACGACCCAAACAAGAAACCTCCCACCAACAGGGTCACGTCAACCTGTCAACCTTGGGTTCAAATTTTGTCTTTCGCACCTCGATCCATGGTAACAGTGAGGAAGAACTCCACGGGAGTACTGCTACCTTGCGGCGATTCAAGCAGACGGCCTTTGTTGGGAAGCAAAAAATAACGGTTCCGAACATCGGAGAAAAAAAAACAAATGTTACCCCAAAAACACTTCAGGCAGAGATACTATATAGTCCATGACATACATATATATATATATATATGTTCATATGTATTGTATCAATTTCTATATTTCACTTGGTAAAAACTGATGGGGTATCCAGACTTGCACTCCACCTATAAGATGAGAATCTCTACTGACAAGGTGACTTTGATGCTTGGGATTTGCCTCATCGGTTTATGGTTGGTGAAATGACCCTAGTTGCCAGTCACTTGAAGATTTACATAAGCCCAGTGGCCAAGAGAAATGGACCATGGACCGTAGGGATTCCTGTCATGGAGGGGTGTTTGAAAAAGATCCCTGCTATGTACAAAAGTAGGATTCGTCCAATAGATGAAAAATCGGATCGAATAGTCGGATTGGGTGTCCACCCAAAACAGAATCATGATATTACCATCCCAAACACTGCACTATTGAGGGGGAACCCCTCAAAATTACGGAATACATTTGCATTGTTTGATTACCCCCAAAATGGGTAATTTTTCATGATCCCTGCAAACTATAACGCAAATCACAGGGCTTTTCAATCACTGCTTTCGATCGTCCGTGTTTCGAGCACCTCGCGTCTTCAATGAAGATAGCGACTCGTCAGGAGCTATATGGCCTCATGGAGGCAAAAAAACGACCTTCCCATGAACTTCTGGTTGGAAAAAGACCTCCCATTTCAACAAATGCGATTTCTATACTCTAAACCAATAAAGGGTTGGACTTTTTTTGATTTTTTACCAGAAATAATACTCTAAATCAATAAATTACTTGCCGTTTCGATTCATTTTACAGAAATCAACTATCAACCAACCAGTTGCTTTTTTCACTTCAGCTGTTCTTTTTGTGGTGTCGGGGGGTCTGCCAGATGAATCGGAACCTTCTAAAATAGTTCCCTTCATGGCCTTCCGAAAACCCTTGGGGAGGTTTTAGATACCTCAAACTACTCTCCTCCTCCCTCCCAACCACTAGTAAAGGGTCTATCCCACCTGAAAAGGACGGTTCACTTTCCAACCATTGATGTGCAGGGGCTTTTGCTGTTAGTTTCAGGGAGGGTTTTTGTTGGGCTTCTGGGACATATTTATGATTCACCAAAAAGTTAGCTGGGGAAACCCGTCTACTCTAATCCCTATACTCTGGTTCAGAAATCTGGCCTTCACCTAATAAAAAATAAGGAAACCTTCGCGAAAATGGTGAAAATTCTCCATTTTTGCTAAGTGTCTCAAAACAAGGAGCCTTCAAATGGGGTTACTTTCCGACTCAAAACTAGAGAATCTTAGGGACAAGTTGAAGGGTCCATCAACTGCTTCAACAATAGAGCCGGAAGATCATTGATATAGATTCTTGTGGGGGTCATTTGATGACCCCTTAGGAAAAAAATTGCATTTCTAAGTCAACCCGACTCCTCCAAATATATCAGAAATTTCCAGTGATTCGGGGAGGATTTTTTCCAATTCGGGTGTTCGTGTTCGGTCTGACGTGACAAAAAACTCCATCCAGATTCCGAAACCTTTGGCTGTTTCAACTGCGAAAGGTACCTAAACATATGAGCCACGAAAAAAAACCTCTCCTACTTTCCGTTTTACTGGTTGGTTACTAGGGATCCTTACAATGGCTTGTCGAAATCTCCACCCGACTGGGTAGTATAATCCCCTTTTTCATGGCTCATGATGAGTTGCTACTAAAATGCTGATTCCCTCCCCACTATCTTGGATTCGCATGGTCGATGCTTGGAAAAAGTTCCAAATGTTATTCGCCCAAATGGTAGTTTGATGGTGATTTACCTCAGTAACAAGTAAAAAAAACACCTAACCAACAAATCCAAGGTATTGAACAGCCATGAGGTTCAATTCATGCGAATTTACCACCCATGAAAATACTGTTTTTTTGCCCTGGCTTTCATGGTTTTCTCAACCCGCGAGGTATGAAAATTCACGCAACCAAGTGATGTGCTTAGCAACTCTTAGATTGAAATCAATGACCTACACCCCCTGAAGTTTAACAATTCAGTTTCCCCCTGACAGTCTGACACCATCATCCCAAAAGGGAAAGTACGCTTACAACCATCATTTTTCACGCGCTTTTGCTGTTAATTTTCAGGGGATTAAAAAAATACCTATTGTTGATTAAAGAATCCTGCACCTCTTCATATCAAGAACATTTTTCCCTTTGAATGGGAGTGTATCTCAAGGAATTCGCAGGACCATCAACAGTCTGCTATGCAAATCAATTCCCCTTCGCAAACCCGAAACAATCAGGGAAACCACTGAGTTTACCCAGGTTGACTAGGAAGATAAACCTCGCAATTCAATTTTTTCTATGAGTTACACTCCCTGAAACTAACAGGAAAAGCCCCTGAGGAGCCGAATTTCAAAAGGAAACACTTCTGTAATCTTCCAACCATTTGATTTTCACAGGCTATGTCAGTTTTCATTTGTGTCTATGAGTACTGTCTCAAAAGAATGAAAATCTAGGTGGTTTCAACCCAATCTGCGAACAGTATGCTCGTCGAATTGGATCATTTCCCCCAAAACAACCTGGGTAAAAATAATAATAAAAAAAACCTTTGCTTCTTGCCACTACTTAGAAATACCCTCCCCAAAACTAAAAGAGCACCTGCCAGGATACCATCCCAAAAGGAAAAATAATCTTCCAACCATCCATTTTTCAGGTGCCTTTGCTGTTAGTTAGTTTCAGGTTTCAGGTAAATAATGTTTCCAAATGGACACAAACAACAAAAAAACGGACACCAATTGAAACCAGCACCTAGCCTAACCTAGAAATATTTACCCAGCTTTTGTTACCCGGACCCAACTTTTAGGACTTCCCCCAAAAACTTCTCCCAAACCCACAACCGCCTTTCCCCTTCAACAAGGAGGCCTTCACCCGAACCAGGTACAAGGTCCACCCTTGGCACGCCAGGATCAACTCCTTTTTCCGAGGATGTTCCGTTGGGTTTGTTAGGATCAATAGTTAGGATCAATAGCCATGGAGGTTGGGTGACCTTTTCCTATCCAAACACTTGGGTTGCCATAATCACTTGAAACGGGGTTTGCCATAATCACTTGAAACAACCCTAAACATTTGGAGAAACCCGGGACATCACCAAGGGACTATACCTGTCAATTTTTAGGGTTGATTTCCTCATGTAACGAAGTGATTATGGTGGACCCCGTAGGATGTTCCAGGAAGTTAGGATCAATGGTTAGGATCAATGGCTTATTTCACCTACTTATAAATGTGGTATTACTTGGGGTGAAATAACCCACTGATCCTAACCTTTGATCCTAACTTCCAACGGGACATCCTACTAAATAGGGTTATATTCCAAGCTCCTCATTTATTTTCGGCCATTTATAGTGGATTTATTGCGCTACGTACGGCGGATTTTATCTATCCTTTCGGTGCACATCACCACAATGGATTTCTCTTCACCATCAACAGTACCACCCAAAAAAAACAGAATCCATCTATGTCAGGGTGATTTTTCGATATGAATGTACTTATACAAAAAAAAACATAAGGCCACTAGTTTCCAACTCGCTCCCCCCTATCATTATACGTGCCCCGGAAAAAATATGTTTTTTTCAATACACAACGGCACCATTTGGATGTTTCCGAAAATAGTGGTACCCCCGAATCATCCATTTTAATAGGGTTTTCCATTATTTTCACCATCCATTTTGGGGTACTGTATCCCTATTTTTGGAATTCCACCCATTTCTACATTCGCTTTTTCGGATTGTTCCAAGGTACTTGACTAACTCACTGAGTTTCAAATGTTCGAAGATCTTTCGCTTCAACGTCCTGAGGTTTACCATGGGCTTGGCACGGGTTTGGTACCAAGCGGAATTGGAGGAAGGGATGCATTTTTTGTGTCACGCAATGTCTTCAAAAACCGTTAGGGTCATAATCTTTAAGCAAATCAAATAGTCTCATCTGGGCAAAGTAGAATAATTCCTAAACCTGAATGTAAGGATACATTATTTGGGAGTGGATTCCCTTACTTTTCACCACCGTTTAATGGGATCTAGCCTCTAAACCTTGTATTGGATCGACACCCTCAAGTAAGAATGAACCGAATCATGGGATTTGACTGTGGGCTGTTCCTAGCAGAGCGAAGTGGGTGGGGAAGGCTTCAATGAACCAGTGATGTGCTTGTTGGCATATCCTACCGTGGTTATCTGAGACTCAATTTTTTGTTCAACCTCCACCCAGGGTACCATAATCAGACCTGGAATCTGAAGTCTCGAAAGGTCGGTTTTTGTTGCTCTGTTGGAAAAAATGCGAAAAAAAAAAACGAAAGGCTGGAGTTTTCAAATCCCATATTTTTCGGTTTCAACAGTGACACGAAAGGTTCTTCAACCCAAAACACAATGCCTGGAACCTGGAAGTTTCACCGTTTCAAAAGGGAAGAAGACCATCGACCAAAAAAGCGCGGCCATTTTCTTGGATGTGTTTTAAGGTGATTCTTTACTTTTTACCATGGGATTCATCATGAATTTTTCACCGCCCACTAGGGAGAAATTGTTGGTTGGAACAGAATTTGTTGGTTGGTTTACTTTTTCCAAACATCAAACAGTCGCAAATCCAAGTTTTTGGGGCTTTCATAATGTTTCATCCCATGTTTCATATGTTCAGAGGTGGTTCCATCTATAATTTCACCCACTGGTGGGGGCCCCTTGGGATGCTCCCTCTCGGAGCCCTCCCCCAAAAAAGGTGATAATTATACCCAATAAATACCCACTATGTAAGGTGTATATACACCATATGGGGTTGATTATGATGGGAAACGCAAAAGAAAAATGCAACGCTTCTCTATGCAACACACTCAACACGGGAAATTGTTTTTCTTCCCGTTCAGATTATGAGATGGTGTTGCATGGCTATGTTGAACCCTGTCGCCATTCCGCAGTAATTCTAATGCCACATACAACAACCTACGAAAACGACGAAAACGGCCCGATGGCTCGCGTTTGGTCGGTGCTTCGCCAGCACGCCAGATGTAGAGTACTACATTTTTATATGCGGAGTTTCCTTACTTTCTACTATACCCTAGGGATCCTGGCTCACCTTCTGAGAACGGTTTCATGGAACCTAAATGCTATGTTACTATGCATTTCGGAGATGAGGATGGACACCCAAAAAAATCATCTGAGAACATGGACTGGATTCCTACTGTTGATGGAAGAAATCCTGCACCACCTGGGATGTATAAAACCCTGTAAATAATGTGATAAACTACCTATCAACTGGTGCCGGATTTCCGCCATCAACAGTAGGGATAGTTTTTTTTCTAATTAGTAAGACTTCCCATCTAAGCAGTTTCACATTGAAGGCCGAGCATCTCGAGTGAATAGTCCAGCACCTCATCCTCCGACACGGTGAAGATCAGTTTTCCATCCAACGTCAAGACATGGATCAAGTCCTTAGGTACAAATGGGTGTTTCCAAAAAATAGGGGTACCACAAAATGGATGGTTTATAATAGAAAACCCTATTAAAATTGATGATTTGGGGGTACCTGTATTTTTGGAAACGCCCAAATAGATTCAACGAAAAAAAAACTCCGATCCTTTCCATTGAATCCTGGTTGTTTAATAGGGATCCTTATTTCATGGCTTATGAAATAATCCCTTGGTAACTGGGTAGGATGTCATCCCATATATACCCTAACCAACCGGGTTTTTTTTTCATTGCTCAAATGGATTCAATGAAATGAGCTCTGATTGCTCCTTTGAAAATTAACACGGAACCTAAAAATATTTCCTTGGAAAAGGAGAAACATCTACAAACTCACCAATTTTGGGGGAGTGTATCTAAAAATACACCTTTAAAAGCACCTTGAAAAAAGCGAAAAATTGAGAGGTAGATAGAAGTAGCACATGATGATATAGGTCATGGTGTTTTGGTTGGTGGCTTTGTCACCGTTGGGTTTTTGGAAAACAACATGCCCCACATTCACTTCAAGGGGGTCCTTTCAGCTATAAGTCACCGCCGTGAATCTCAATTCCCAGCCC
Organism: Breviolum minutum Mf 1.05b.01; assembly: GCA_000507305.1. Lineage (NCBI taxonomy): Eukaryota > Dinophyceae > Suessiales > Symbiodiniaceae > Breviolum > Breviolum minutum. Next base: position 27,971 of record DF241605.1, on the reverse strand, counting down.
TTTGGGGGCAACTGTTTTCACTTTAGTTCAGGGTGACACCCATTACCAAATGTGGAGAAAAGACATGCAACTCTTCAAATGAAACACCGAACCGGGGACCTGCGATACCCCAACGAAAAGTAACATATGAGAGGTTTGTGGCTTGGGGTAAAACTCAACAAAAATCTCAACATGAGAGGCTTTCATCCCCCTAACAGCTTGCCCCTAAAAAAATGGTGGTTTGGAGACCAGCCTTTCCTTGTCAGGGGCTATGTTTGTTTCAGAACGGGTAAATGTCCAAAAATATGGGTACTACTCTTGATAGCTCAAATCCAGCACCATAGCATTTGGAAACATCGTTTCTTGGTTGTTAAACAGGATTCCCCATCATGGATGACAATCCCTACCAAACAGGGTTGAATAATCTCATATATAATCCAATCAGGATTGTGTTTACTGCTCACATATGGACCACTGACAACTATATTGGCCCGAATGTTGCATACAAAGTGGGTCCCTACCGGTTATAAATGAAGTTGTAACCCCTATAAACGGCCCTATAAATAGGTATATAACTGAGGTTATAACCCTACTTGTGGGAGTTAGGAATTCTCAACCTTCCTCCCATATCAACCTACTTATCCCAGCATCAGAAGGCTTGGCTTCCACTGGCACAAACCTTGGAATGGATGGGGTAAACCTACGACTGTTTATGGTTTTTGTTGTTCAAGAAATCCATCAATTTCTAATCACAAAAAAAGATAAGACCTTGTAAGACTCAGATCAACTACAGTAAGCAGTTGTTCAAAAAATCTCCCCTTCACGCCACAACCTGGCAATATTTCTTCCAATCTTCACGGTTCCATGAAGCAAAATGTGTGGGCAGAACACATGCTTGGTTGTCTCTTTTTTGTAGAGGTTCCTTTTGAAAATGGCATCTTTTCAGGTGCTATTGATGGTTTGAAATCTGGAAGTCACCAGTTTTCAGCTTTGGTCAAGTGAAAATTTCAAGCTTCGGAAAAAGAAAAACAAAAAACTGCTTTATTGCAAGAAACCAAGTGAAATTCTTCACTAGTCGGTGGTTGAACCAACCCCTTTTGAAAAATATCATATAGTCAAAAATGGGTCCATCTTCTTCCCCCGTCAAAATTCAAAAACAATGGGAAACCACCACCTACTGTTGATGGAAGGAATCCGAGACAACCACCTTGGATGTATAAAACCTTGTAAATAATGGGAAAAACTACTGTTCGCTCAACTGGTGAGTTTACCGGATTTGTGAACCATCAACAGCATCACTACCTTTTTGCACTTAAAAAATCATATATATATATATATATAGTCTTTTATCCAAATCTCATCCCTTTCACCCCTTACTTGGAGGATCATCCCAGTAAGTAAGTGGTTAAATAACCATGGTGACACCTAGGTTCAAGTGAAGGATGGCGACATTTGCCGAATATTTTTCTCTCCAAAAATCGATCCAAGAAACTTCGGGTATAACTTGGCTTCAGAGGACTTCACAATGTCACCCGCTTCCAACATTTCTTGTTGCCTTGGAAAAAAAGTCACTTCAAACACCAAGGCCACCCAAACCAAACATCATCCAAATCCTCCAAAATTACAGGGCTTTCTTCTGGGGGAACCAGAAGGCGATTCAGGAACTTTTTCGGGACAGACTTCGAGGCCCCCCGGAAGGAAGGATGGTGTTTCGGAGTTTCGGGCCTATAGCGGGGAACTGTGATACACACTCTGAGCTGCTCCCAAGAGGCCTATTTTCCAAGTGAAAGAAAGGGAAAAACCTCCCTGAAACTAGCAGTTTTTGCAGTTTGCACTTGCAAAAGGAAGCGCAGATGGGCTCCAAAAAGGAAATGATGATTTCTAGTTTTCCAACCATCTATTTTCAGGTGCGAACTTCGAAGTGTTAGTTTCAGGGAGGATAAACTCTTCACTGCCTTCAAGTTTTGCAGGAACTTGTTGGTTGCGAGACATGGAATTTCATGCAACCACATATCATACGTAGTAAACACTGATATGTTCACATGAAACATGGGTATCTGAAGACCTGTCAAAACGGGACTCGATGAAGCTGTGAACCCCCAAGAAAACAGCAATAAAAAAACACATCACCCTGGTACCCTAAACAACTAATTTTCAAAGGATGTTTGGTGAAACAACAGGTTTTTATGTAATGATATTGGAATCATCCATTTGAAACAACCATTAAAAAAACTGGTTGTTTGGAGTTCCAGGACTCAATACCCATTTTCCCGTAATCATGGTTTTTTCGTGGAAAATCATAGACCCTGAATGAAAGGAAACTATATATAATATTGCAGGGACTTAAATGAAAGGAAAGGATCCTGTTGGAGATAGACCCACTTTCCACTGAACCATCATGATTATGGTTTCGGAAGGGTAAGAAAGTCTCCCGAAAAACCCTTCGATTTCAGCACTAGATCCCCTTGAATGAAGGAATCTCTAGATCCGCATAGAAAGAAGGATCACCGCCAAGTGTTTGACCTTGCCTATGGGGATAAGAGGTGAGATCTACAGATGGCATAAACTACTAACACTGAGAATAGGCCAACCTTGCTTCCCAAAAAAGGGATCTCCTGGATCCATGTCTTTCAAGGGCATCCATTTGCTGTTTAGTTTGTAACGGAATCTAGCGTACAGTAAGGTGGCTCAAACAAAAATCATGAAAAAAATATTCACTTGAAAAATGCCCACCGGAACCCACGGTTCAAGCAGTTTAAAAACCGGTGTTCATCCTGAAAAAAATCATGGGACTGGGGAAGTTGGGGTCCGAGCTTTGCCTTTCCGAAATTTGGGGAAAAAAACGGTGACTTTTTTCAAAAGGCGAAGTCTTAAACACGACATCAGAAAAGTCTCCCCCTGAAAGAGTTCACATGACTTGCCAAGAAATTTTGCCACAGGAAATTCGGGAGAAGTGTGTCGTGCCGGTGTCGTGCCGTGACTTCTCCCCACTTCGTTTTACTAAAATATTTCAAAAAAAAATAATACTTGACATCCCTGTCTCCAAAATCACTTTCCCGGTTCATACTGTTGATGGAAGAAATCCAAAACAACCACCTGGGATGTATAAAAAACCCTGTAAATATATAATAGGATAAACTACCGTTCGCTCAACTGGTTAGCCGGATTTCTTCCATCAACAGTATCACGACCTTTTTGCCCTTGAAAAAACCATAGTCTTTCAGCCAAATCTCATCCCTTTCATCCCTTACTTGGAGGATCATCCCAGTTAATAAGTGGTTCATAACCATGGTGATCGTAAGTCAAAGTCCGCTCACTGGCGCTTCTTCCCCCCTTTCCAAATGGCCTAAAATGCTTGTACCCTCTGGTAAACAAACATAGCTGGCTGGAAAATCCCCATCTTGAATAGGAAATACATCTTCAAATGGTGGATTTTCCATTGCTATGTTAGATTACCGGAGTGTTTTCATGGGGTTTACCAAGGTAACCCCCCCCTCCCACTGATTCCAACCATGTGACCCAGGCTTTCCCTCACTGCACACACTGGGTCTCGAATGCGTTCCATCCTCCCAAGGAGATTCCAAGATGGCTACGTTCTGAGCCGCCTCGAAGGCCACCAAGGGAGATGCTTGGAGGATGGGGAGCCCCAGGACGGAGCTTAGGATGGGGTTTGGGGCCCTCCCATTTACAAGCCGCCATTAAAAAATTCAGCCATTTGGAAGGGGAACAACTTTAACGACCAGATTCTAAGGGGGGACGTGACGAAAACGAAACGATCACCACGGTTATGAAAACCACGTATCCATCCGTCCTGGGTCCCGATCCTTCAATCCATCCAAAAAATCAATCACCCCGTGGACCTTCAGCTTCAACCACTGGCGGATTCCTTTTGTAGATCGTTTAAGCTGATAAAATATAATAAAATCCAAATTTTCTGAAAAAAAAGGTAGATGCAGGAAAAGTGTGCTAAGGTTCTGTTGTTTTTTTTTCAAGTTCTGGATATCTTGGGGGCGGAAATAATTCACAGAAACCTCCAGAAATTCCATCAATCCTCAAAAGAAAAATACCCACATGAGGCCACCTACACCCCCCATCTCCATCCAACAAAAAAAGCGGCGATGCGGCTTCCGAACCTCCCCCAGAAACGCCTTTGTTTTTTTTTCTACATCTCCGAAAATTTGACGAATGGAATACCCAAAACTCGTTGGTGGTTGAACCAACCCATTTGAAAAATATTAGTCAGGTAAGGGTGAAAATAAAAGAGATTTGAAACCACCGCCTAGATACCCAAAAGTGATGGTTTGGGAAGATGTAATCTGATTTCAAACTATTTTGGGTATCTATGTCAAAGTTCTAGAAAGCCGTACATCTGCAAAAAATATCAAAAAACCTTCCTGTTTTCAAAAACAGGACTCGCGATCCCAAAAATTTATATAGCAAACACAAATTCATCAGGGGTGAATTCTAAAACAAAATTCACTCCAATTTATCAAGGATGTTTCTTGCAATAAAGTGGATTCCAATAGTAGTTGAACCTTTCTAGCAATCCGAAAGGCATAAGACTTACATGTAATTCAACTGAGTGAACTCGAACTCTTTTGACCGCAAACCCTTCTCGTTCTGACCATCACCCAGAAACAAACAGGGCCAAGACACAAGCCAATAGTTGCTCGTAGGAACCATCGTCACCTGCGAATGGCAAATATGTCTGCCTCCCAAGTTGTTAGCTTTTTTCCTCAGATCACCGTTGGATGAAAAAGACATAAAAAAAAAACATGCTCATCCGAAACTGTTATCGGAACCTTTTTGTTGCACGGAACCGAAAGAAACATGTCACCCAACAATAAAACAAACATGAAACGAAACGGGTCTTTTCTATCCACCTTCATTTTGGTGGAACCCACCGTTCCAGCCCTTTACTTTGTGGAAAACCCATCATCTCAAGTGCTCAGCCAGCAACATGAGTCTATCCAAGGCTGAAGTGTGGCTGGCCTTTTCCATCGAAGAAAAAAAGGGGAGAAACCTAGAAACTTAGTAAGAAGTGCCTGGAACCCCAAACAACCATTTATAAATGGATGTTTGGTGAAACAACCAAGATTTGGAATCATCCAATTGAAACAACCATTTATAAATGGTTGTTTGGGGTTCCAGGTGGTAGATCGTTTACAGAAACTGATGGATTTGGTAGGACTAGCTACAGTAGATATCAGTTCCATATATTAGTTCCATTGCCCCCATTTCACCTGTGACCCCAACCCCTCCCTTTTCAGGGGCATTTATGTTTTGGGGAGAATTTGTGTTGACCGTCAGACCCTCCCAAAAACTAACATGGACAACAAAAATCCCTCTAGTTGATTTCGGAAACTCCTCTTCCAAATCCATCATTTTTATGGTCCGACTGTCACACCCCAGAAAACGAACGAATGTCCCCTTTTTAAAAGGACTATTTCAATAGGAAATACATCTGAACCAACCATCATTTTTCAGGGGATATGCTAGTTTTCAGGGGGGTAGTTTTTCGGGAGTATTTCCCCTTCTTGTGTTTCGCCTCCCCCTGAGCTCTTGGGGGGCACGGGGAAGAGGCAGCCTCATCATTCTCCGAGAGTACCAAGCAATTTGACCCATTTGGCAGCTCCATGACCATCCCTGGGAAACAGCCAGGTTGGTGCCAATCTTACCAAGGAGCCACAAGAAAAAACGGCCGAATGCTTTCCATTACCAATGACGGATCCATGGAATTGGTATATTTACCAACTAATTTCCCCCAAAAATCAACCAAATGTAGGTAAACATACCATGCATGGATACTATGGGTTGTACTGGTTGTTTAGTGACGGGATCCTTATTTCATGGTTTGCGAAATAATGCCCACATAGCTGGGTAGTATTTCCATCCCACACATACCCCAACGTACCTTGGGATGTCCTACGCTCAACCCCTGCCCAAGGATACACTCGTGGCAAATGAAGGTTTATAGTTTGGGGAAAAAGGGATCCCCAAATAAAAATGTAATACCCTCCCTGAAACTAACAGACATAGCACCTGAAATAGATGGTTGGAAGATGAGTTTCCTTTTTGGGGCCCGGCCTAGTTTCAGGGGCAAGCTGTTCGTTTTAAGGAGTGTAATCCTTCTGATGACGATTGCATCCCGGAGGGTGAGGATCCAAAAAACAATACATCTTCCTTCATGATCCATTTTCCGTTGCTAACACTTGCTAATATTACTGTCCCGAAGTCTACCAGATAGAAGTCGAATTTAACCTTTCAACCAATCCCTTAGAAACAAACTGGGCACAACTCCTCCTCTTTTGATGTCTTGGGTTGCTCGGCTTGATGAACTCGCCAAAGTTAGGTTTTTGTTTTAAGCCAATGGCATATCCGCCAGTGAAATTTCTCTTCAAAGCATCTCTCCAGCTTACTTATCTTAGATCAGCCGCATTGTAAATTGTATTTTGAGGAGGGGACACACCGTATACTGGATTTTCCACCAACAAAGAAATCACCAAAGAAATCGTGGATTTTCTCCAACAAAAATCACCCACCGACCTGGCGATTTTCATTGTGACCTTCTAAAGGGGATAGTTGTAAAATCACCCAATTTCTAAGGGTTCAATGACCTCAAAAAAACGAGTCGGAAAAGACCAATGACTCTTGGGCATCAATGGAATTCCCATTAAGTGAAAAAAACATCCAAGATTCTGTGTAAACAAGATCCTGAAAGAGACCCTACAAGGTGGGCCCATAGGGTGAAATTAATCCCTTCTAGGGGTTATACCCCCAATTACACATTTATTTTCGGCCATTTACAGGGGGGAAAAGTTAACGTCCATTTACAGTAATAACTACTACGGGGCCCACCTTGTACGTTGTTGGGACCGATAGCATATCCCTTTCGCAAAGCCAGCCTTTTAAGTGCATGATTTTCAAACTCTCCAAAGGTGGGTTTATCTACCCACCTTGTGTTGGGGGGTCCGGTCAGATTCAAATTCAGTCAGATACTTTTGGGTTTGTTTGGATGGGTTTTGGAACCATCCACTGATTTGAGTTTGTTTCAACAAACTCGGGACCCCAAAAACCCGAAACTTCACCTGGAAATTGTCCCATGTTTCCCTGTGGGAAACTTGTCCTACCGCCTTTTGGGAAGCCGGAAAAGCCACTTCAAAACATTCCGAGACCAACGAAAGACGAAGGAAAACCCCTCCTCAAAAACATGTTTTTTCGATTTCATCCCCAAAAAACCCCTAACCAATCTTCCAAAAGCCAAAAAAGAAGTATATAGAACATGTTTTGTTTTTTGTTGCTGGCCCTAAAAATCTGTCAAACAAATTTTCCAAACCTCCAAGCCGGCCTTTAAAAAAAGGCCCTGTTTTACGGCCCGGCGGCTCAGTCCCCAAACGATGTGATCCACTCGCCTGGATAAAGATGAGCCGGTGTGAGGAGATCACCCACCAGCAACGGCATGTCAGTGCTGGCAGCTTCAGGTCTCCTTAGAGGAAGGGAGGTTAGGGTAGGGAGAACTCACAGGAGGCCGAAAAATGTGCGCTTTTAGGCAAGATATGCCAGGTATGATACATATATATAATATAATTATATAGGGTTTATAATAAGCCATTACAAGGATCCTGCCATTAACCAACCAATATAATGGAATGTAACAAGGGTGTTTTTCGTGAACCAGATGGTAATTCCGGCACGTTTGAAACATATTGACGTCGTCAAAATGGGTTCATCTTCCACAGTTTCATGACGAGTAGAATAGAGAAGAATAGAGAGGAGCAGAAAGATTACGCACTTTCGTGTGTATTTCGTTGTTGTTGCTGTGGTTGTTGTTGGTTGTTGTTTGTTGCTGTTTGTTGCTTGTTGTCGTTTGCTGTTGTTTGCTGTCGCTGTCGCTGTCGTTGTGGTTGTTGTTGTTGTTGTTGTTGTTGTTGTTGTTGTTGTTGTTGTTGTTGTTGTTGTTGTTGTTGTTGTTGTTGTTGTTGTTGTTGTTGTTGTGGTGGTTGTGCTTTCAACACTTCTATAGGCAAATTTCTTTCCCGAATTAAAGGCACTTTCGCTTCTGCAACTTCCGCACCGGCTCGGCCGGTTTTCTAACATACCATATGTGTTCCAAAAAACAGAAAAATTCACTGAACTACCTTGAAATGTCTAATACCCCTTCCTTGCGGCAAACCTTGGTTTGAAAACAATACGATGCAACATGTGAGTGCTTTTCATTGGTCGTGTCCAGAAAACAGAAGCAATGAAAATTAAGCCCACCCAGTGAAGAGACCTCGACATCAAAATCGATCATATCCTTTTCTTGAATAGACTCATTTCATTACCATCTTCGTTCGGTCACGATGGGGTTCAAACATTACCATATATGACTCAAAACTACATATATACGAAGATACACTTGCAAAAACTTATTTGAAGCATAACTTTCAATACACACAGCAGCTTCTTCACAAAGAGGCATAGCAAAAAAAGGCCGTACACGTGTGAAATACATATATTACCTGACATACACCTACCGTGACGTTGGATAGAACATCTCTTCTACTACAATTTTACACCCCTGAAGATGAAGATGGTTCACCTAAAAATCACCCAATCGAAATCCGGAAAATCATCGGAACCAAGCCTCCATTCTTGGGTTCAAAAAACGTTAATCTTCCAGGGTGTAACCATACAAAGATTGCCCAAAACTAACGACAACTTGATGAGGAAAATCTCCACCAAGCATCACAACTTTGAACTCACTAAAGGGAAAGCGGTTGATCTCACGGATGGGAAGTTCTTCTTCACGGCCTTTCTGGGGTTAACGGCCATGGAAAATCAGCCTGGAAAATCACCCAGGTTTTAATGAAAAACACCATGTTGATCGAAAACTTCACGATTTTTAGTGAAAATTACCATTTTCAATAGGAAATCAGAGATTTACGCAAAAATCCTTGCAAAAAAATAGCTTCAATCGGTGTGTTTTATAAAAAGTTAAGTCCGGGGTGAAACTTCCAGAAAGTTTCAATGTGACACATCCCCACATTTCAGATGGAAAAGCATGGATTGCACCAGTCAAAGGTCGTCGAGTCGTCGCGAGAAATTCTTGACAATCGATCAGTGCACAACTTGGGAAACGGCAAGTTAGTCCCAAATGTTGTGGCCCCAAAATCCAGGAAAAACACGTTGTCCCACTAAAATCGTCAGACCGTCAGACCGTCAGACCATTTTAGAATGGTATGAAGTAGAGATCACAATGCTGGAAGAAAAAACACATGAATCAACCAGGAGGAAACAACGAAAATGAATAAATAGATAGATAGATAGATAGATAGGTAGATAGATAGATAGATAGATAGGTAGATAGATAGATAGATAGATAAAAGCATTAATAAATAAAGAAATAGAAAAATACATAAATATGTATATATATATAAGTGAAAAAATAAATCAGCAAATAAATAAGGACATAAATACACAAGTAAAATTATTAGCCAAATCCAGCAGACACTGGGTAATCCCAACGTTGGTTTCTGAAGGCCCGTTGAGCGTAAAGACCTCAGGTGAAATTTCATAACACCACCTCCGGAAAATCAACGAATTCGTCCCCTGAAAAGGGAAGTTGTTTAAAAAGGAAATAATATTTTGATGGTTCAGAAATCTCAGCAAAACCAGTTGAGGTTGGCAAAATAAACCAGTTGTTTTGTTGGTAATTCCTGCCACTAGGAAAACACGGTGTTTTGTCCCCATCCCTGGTGGCTTTCTCGCCGGACTTCTGTTTCCCATCGACAGTATCATCAACAAAACCAACCATCAAAGTTCAGGGAATTCATGCCAACCAGGTCAACTTAAATGGCCAGGAATCCGGGAACATGAACGGGTTATTTAAAAATAAAAGAAAGGTGGGTGCAAACGTGCAAGCTTTTTTAGGTCCCTGGAAAAAAAAAACAGACGTCATATTGGAAAACAAAAAGGTAATTCTGTACATATCTGCCCTCCAAAGCCTAGTAGACTCACTTGGAGGATCATCCCATGACTTGGATACGTGGTTAATAACCACGGTTAGGATGGTTAATAACCACGGTTAGAAACCATCCCCTAAGGATCAGGTTGATGTAGTTAAAAACAACCTGGTTTACCCCCTGGAACTAACCACGCATCCTAAGGTGGGCGGTTGACCAACATCCTCCCCAAGCGGTATTAGCCTTCCTTTCTTCCAAGCTACCAAACATGGATTTCATCTCCGGCCAATTCCACGGTCGATCACTACCCGAGGCCAAGGCCCCACCACCTTTCCAGGGCTGAGGGGTCCCAAGGGGTCCTAAAACTCGAGGATTTTCCATGGGTGGAGTCATTCAACCCCCCATGTTGAACCACAGAACATCTGATGTCTCAACCCCTGGAAGTCGTTGGTTGCCACCATTTTCAAAAAAAATGCGTGAAAAACTCCTTTTGGATGATGATGATGATGATGATGATGATGATGATGATGATGATGATGATGATGATGATGATGATGATGATGATGATGATGATGATGATGATGATGATGATGATGATGATGATGATGATGATGATGATAAACCCTTACTAAATGAAAAAATGAAACATATTAAAAAAGTTGGCCAAGGACTTCCAGGGGATCTCCTAAGAAGCCTTTGAATTCTAAGCTGTCCTAATCGAAGGTGCCCAAGTTTCCAAGAAAGCTTCCACGAATCGCAACCATTTCTCGCCAAACAAATTTCCCTTGGCCTACGTCATTACATTGATTTGACCAACAAACTAACAATAAAACGAAACAATTTCCACTTACATCAAAAAAAATATTGCACACCATCTTCTCAGAATCTTCTCGCTATCCAAAAATGAAATCCCTTGGTTGGTTTTTGGAAAATTGAAACTTCCAGAGTTTCGGCGATTTTTATAATCCTTACTGCTTGGAGGATCATCCCAGTTAGTAAGTGGTTAGGATTTACTCCCCCATCTATAAGCCATAAAGTTCGGCCATTTGGAAGGGGAACTTTTAACCAGATCCTTGGGGGACGAAAACGATCACCATGGTTATAGACCGCTTACCAAGTGGGGAAGGTTTAGCTGGGATACCTGTCCCAAGCATTCCAAAGCTGAGAAACTGACATAGTGGCATATCCCCCCTTTATTAGGAAATATGTACATCTTCAATCCGAGTCCCTTTTTTATTGCTAAGTTAGTTTACCGGAGTGTAGCAGCAAGTTTGCACCTGAAAATGGATGCTTGGAATACTTTATCCTTTCCTTTTGGGGCCCGGCCTGTTTTCACGGGCTTTTTGCTGTTAAGTTTTAGGGAGTGTATGCACCTATACATAAATCGACCATCTGTCAGCATGGTCTTTTTTGATGCCTCAATCCCCATGTCATTCCTGACTCAAAAGGTCTTTCCCCTTGGAGATCGAAAAGTTGCCACGCCCAGGTTTTGGTGTTCAGAATGGGAATCTGTTAGATTTACCAGATGCACTAGTCTACTTGAAATGGTGAAGATTAAACATGATATCTTCTCTTTTCAAATATATCTGAAAATTTCCTACGCGAAACTGTTCAAAAACGATACATCAAACATCAAATTCCTGAAAATCACATGCAGGGAAAAGACGGACCTTTTTTCCAGGAAACCACTCCCCTGTTCGAAGCCTCTATTTTTAGGTACTTGAAATGTTTGGTGATGACTATGACTCAACACAATATACCCAACATGTGCCAACTACTCGTACCCCTTGGACTTCTGTAAGGTGATGGTTTCGTGATGGTTTTGTGACTTTCTGTAGTAAATCACCAACTCGGTGGGTGGTTTTAAATATTTTGACATTTTCCCCCAAAAAAAACCTCCACGCCTGAAACCCCTAAAGGCATCTGACAGCAATGGACCTCAGGCGCAAACAACGCTGCGGCACTGCGTGATTCGACAGGGGTCCGACAACGTATTCTTCTTTAAAAATGGCGTTTTTTTTCCGAAAAACCGCCCGTTGTGCTTGGGATAAATTTTGGAAAAGAAAGATCAGGTATTGAGAATGATTTTCTTGGTTGAAAAAATTGGGTTCTGAAAAAACTCAAGGAATTTGGAGTGGCCTCGCTTGGGCATCATGGAATTAATCCTCTCAGTTGAGGTTTTTGCTGCAAAACTTCAAGGCTCAGACAGTCCGACCCTACCAAGACAAGCTGCAAAAAAAGGGATCCGGTTGTTTGTTTTTGTTGAAAAAGTCGTCCACAATGGAAAAAAATCCGTGATTTTTTTTCGCAAACCCCCAATCTCAACTGGTAACACATCACAGGGTTTGGGATGAATGTCGGCCCCCCTAAACATCCACAAAAAGGTAGGTAGATTACCATCATTTTATAGCCCCGAAAAACTTCGGTCATGTTGAAAACCCCCCCCAAACACAAAAAGTGACATGACACATGACACCCCTCGCAAACCCCTGATCCATTTTTTGAGCCTTAGGTGAAACCAATCTCCTTCACACTGTGAGAAAACAGCGAAAAACTGGGGGGAAAATGGCCGTTTACACTCCCTGAAACTAACGTAGCACCTGAAAATATACCTCTGGAAAAGGAGATTCCTATTGGAGACCACCATTTTCAGGTGCTAGGTTAGTTTCAGGGAGGGTAACTGCCAACCCCACTTCAAAAACACCCAACTTTAGATTTCGAAATATTACCCCAAACAGTCGGTGATGCGAAGGTATGCCACGAAATCGGAGTGAAAAAGGCCCAGGATCTTGTGTACTCTCCCAGGGAGGGTTAACATACAAGAAGGGGCCCCCCTAGTTTTCAGGTAGTTATAACCCCAGCAAACCCTAGTTAACCATGGTTGTAAATGGGTATAACCAGGAATAAATTCACTTATAGTAGTTAGGGGGCCCCATATTGTATCCCTTTTGTTCGAGGCATTTTTTGAAGATAACTTCCTTTTCCCAAGGTGGGATATGGACTCATTTTCCTGGAGGGTAACGATCTTTTCTCCAAACGTTGATGGGATTGAGTTCATTGGATAGCTTTCCAAGTCGTTTTAAGTGTGACAAAATTCCCTATCAACCGTTTGCAAAACGATGGACGACTCGTTTGGAACATACAAAAATATCAAGTTCATTCAAGTTCAGTGCGAAACGGACTTCGTAACATCCAAATTGGTCTCTTCGTGCCACGTACATTTTTGAAAAAAATATCACCCTGCCATGAGATGGGCAAGAAGCATCAACGCATTTATCCTGAACCTTGTGGAGCTACTGTTGAGAGCAAAAATTCGGTAAAAACCCAGTCCACATGGCAGAATATCTCATGCTTCACAGGCTTCTTCGAAGCCATCTTTTGCCCATCAAACAGTACTACTTGGCACACAATTCTCACACAAAAAATGAAGATTTGGGGAGCCACCTTCCATCCAAACCACTAACCACTGTTGATGGTGGAAGGAATCCGGTAAACTCACCAGTTGAGCTTGGTAGTTGAAATCCCCCTATTTACAAGCTTTTAAACATACCAGGTGGTTTTCTCGCCGGATTTCTGAACCTCAACCAGTACCAGGCGAGTTGTTTTACCATCATCCGAGTTCCCGAGTTCACCAAGACACTTTTTCATCTGCAAAGGGCGGGCACCTGGGGGGTTTTCATATTATGCCCAAAGGGAGAAAAAAATCATGAAAAACCCTTTGGAAAAGGCTCAACACAAAAAAAAAATGAAATTGGAACATTGGAATTTTAGGAAATCCAAATTTGTTGTGGGAATGTAAATCCAATTTTTCAAAGGGACCATTTCATCCACGACACAACTTCTGCAAGCTTTGGCGGAAGTGGCATGCCACACTGAGCGCTGCCAGTGCTGGAATCCCTTGTCGTGCAGCTTCCAAATCAGCGACAGCCAGGTCCTAAGAGATGACGTGGGGTGGAAGGTGGGCCTCTACCAAGAACAAGTCGGCTTATAACTCTTGTTATAGGGGTTATGACCCCAGTTACCTATTTATACGGCCATTTATAGGGTTTGGACTCCATTCACAACGATCGGCTCGGGGCCCATCTTATACCAGCCCGATGAATTTGAAAATCCACCTGACTCTCCAAGACTCTAAAAAAGTCAAAAGGTGTGATGATATGTAAAAAATAGGGTTTTATATTTTATATATACCAGCACCTTCCTAAGTCGGGAAATTTCAAATTAGACCCTAAATCCGGGATGATAAATTCACACCCACTACGGTAACTTGAAGCATTGGACCCTTCCGATGGATCCCGTCCACAAAATTTAGGGGAAAAATTGGGGGGCCATTTCATCGCCCTGGATCCCGATCCACGGATCCACCTTCCTTGATGAAAGCTTCAGAAATCCGTGTCTGGTTCCCAATAGAAGGGAAGTGATGTGAACATCCCGGAACTCCAAACAACCAGTTTTTTATGTTTGATTCAATTGGATGATTCCCGATCATTACATAAAAAATGGTTGGAAATCACCAGACATCCATTAAAAAATGATTGTTCAGGCTACCAGGATCCCATGGACTTTTCCACGACTGGTTTTTTTCAAAACCATCCAAACTCGGTGGGCTTTTCTCGGCCGAAAATTTCTGAAGCATCAACAGCACTATGAAAAATTTCACCTGGGAACGGAAACGAACAGCAAAAAAAATGATGGGGTTGAAAAACAACTTCGATTCATCTCCTTAGTTAGTTTCCAGGTGTCTCGTGGATTGCAGGTTTTGTTGTTACTGTTGAATGTTTTGGGAAGTGTATCAATTTCAATTTTTTCGACCTTCCTAATGATTCCTCCCAAGGGTCGGTGCGTGACGGACTGGTTTGTTTCGGGGTACAGGCGCAACCACCCAAGGGGAATTTCACCTTCTGCTCGTATTGGCCCACAATGCCTGGCAAACTTGTTGATGGCAAGTTTTGCCCAAAACTTGCCATCTGAGACGAAAAAAAAAAGCGGCCAGATACTTGAACCATGAAATACTGGTGGTTTAATGACAGGATCCTTATTATGGTTTTGTATAATTCCCACATAACATAACTGGGTAGTATCCCCCATATACAGCAAATAATCAGATTTGTCTTCATTGCTCATCTGCATCTGCGACTTGTTAAGGGTCCAAAAGTGCATCTTCCAATGGAAGAAAAGGAACATTTCTTTAAAAAAAATCACCACCCTGAAACCAAGCCAAACCGTTGGAACCCTTGAAATGGATGAAGATGAAGATTAAATGTCCAAAATTGGGGGGGGCAATTTTGGAGGATTTTTTTCACGGCTGATGTTTCCGGTTTGTTCAGGGAAGGTAGACACTTGTGAATCAAATAAACTCTTGATATTGTAATGGCTCTACCCCAACTGAGCCCCACCACTTTCAAAACCTCCACTTTCCATGAAATACGGCTTAGTTCAAATAAGGATCCCAAGAATGTCTTTTTTTCCCATAATCATGGTTCAGTTTCTTCAAATGGCTCCCTCCAGTAGTCGTTTAGTATAGTAGTTACCTTTCAAAATATCCCGCCACTTTCCATGGATGAACCATGATGATGGGTTCGGAAGGGGAAAACAGCTGGTCGTACAACTTCGCCAAAGGTGTTGCCTACAGCTTTGGATCAATCCCATTGAAATGAACCTCGTTGCCAAGCTGAAGAGCCTCACCCAAATAGTGAGAGTCCAGTCACTAACCAGATAGTTACAATCCAACGAATCCCACAGCCGGTGGGCCCCAAAAACCAGCCAGGGCAGTAGGGGCCCAAATAACTCCACTTACTTCTGGTGACCCATGTATCAACAAAATTTCAGGCCGTTTATAGGGCTTATATATAGCTCCATTTATAAGAATCATAGGATAAGGAAACAAAAAACACCCAGTTGCGACTGTATATAACTTGAGATAGAAGATATTATAAAACCACTAGTTCTTTGGGGAAGGACACTCACAGCAACGAACCAAGAAAATCAGCTCACTTGGCCTCCCCATCTCTAGAACGAACAGCCAGTTTGCCCCTGAAAATAGGCCATGGCCAAAAGGAAACTTCATCTTCCAACCTTTGATTTTCAGGTGCCAAAACTGCTGTTAGTTTCAGGGAGTGTATATGGGATGTTTCCGAAAATAGTGGGTTTTCCCCCCAAAATCATCCATTTCAATTGGGTTTTCCGTTATTTTCACCATCCATTTTGGGGGAAAATCCCCTATCAAATTTTGAAAAAAAAAACAACTGGCTAAACACTGCCCAGCTACAGCATGTGCAAGTAACATAAGACAGGCCCCAGCACAAGGGCCTTACAGCTCCTGATAGGCCCGGGGGGAACCAGGGATGTACCACACACACATGACAAGGTGGGCCCCATCACCAGCGCCCATAACTCCACTTACATATAGGGGTGAAATAACACGACTTACGGATTTCTAGGGGTTTCCTTCATAGGGGTTATATGACAATAACTCAATTTACCATTCATAGCGAATATATTAATAACTCAATGTAAAACGATTGTAGGCACAAAATCTTGTTACAACCAGTATGAAATTTCTTTGAACTATCTTATTTCTTACAAAAAAATATGGTAAAAAGTTGCATGATTTTTAAGAAGTCTACATAGAAAGGCGGGTTCAGAAACGGAGAATGAGGCGGATTTCTTCTGAAAGTTAAGTAACGAAAAGTGTTCAAATGATGTCAATAAAAACACCCCTTCCATTCAAAGCGGGGTTCATCAATTTTGTGTCGATTTTTCCCATTTTCCATATTTTGGAAACACACAATTTGTGCATTCAATAAAAGCTTCAATCCTCCACTCCAATAATTGCATAGGATTCAACCATGGGTTGCTCCAATATCATACTGATCGGCAACCCTTTCTGGCGAAAAGTTCCTCATAAAAAACAAAGGTGAGACTTTTGCTGCGGATTCTTTTGGAATTTTCTTCGAGCACAAGTTCTTTTTTTGGTTGTTTTGTAAGACACACTTATATAGATCCAAAACAAAACATGGAGAAGTTTTAAGTTTTACTTTTTCAGGAGAAAACATCCACATCATATAGACTCTAAACCTTCCTTAAGGGTAAATTTTGAATGTATTTACCAAAGTTTCATCATACAGATTCAATCTATGATTCATTCCCATCACATCAAAGGTTGTCCGTTGGGCCAAAAAAGCAGTGCTTGCTTATCGGTTTCGTAGGGTATTTCAAATAAGTCACATCCTGGTTGGTGGTTGAACCAACCCATTTCAAAATATATTAGTAAAATTGGATCGTTTTTTCCAAGGTTCGGGGTAAAAAAAATATATATATTTGAGTTGCCACCACCAAGCATTTTCCTTTCATGTGAACCATGTTTTTATGTTGCTTTGCTTAGGATACCACTAAACCGAAAAAGAACCAAACCCCCAAACCTTCCAACAGTTACCCTCCTTGAAACTAACAGCAAATTGACCCTGAGAAATAGACCGAAACCCAAAAATTTTGAAAGTCTCCAACCCACTTTGTTGTAAACATGAGTGGTAAAAACTAACAGTAGCCTGCGAAAATCAAAAGGTTGCGAAGATTAGAGTTTTTTTGCGGGGATTCAGCTTTTCAAGGGCTTTTGCTGTTAGTTTTAAGGGAGTTTTTGAACAAACAGCGCTCCATGATGGCTTCGCGCCACTGACCAAAGTCGTTTTTGCGCTTCCTCGGGGTTTGCAGGCAACAAGCAGGCAACGTTGGCTGTGGTAGGTGGGAGTCCTACGGAGTTTTTTGTGCCTTTTTTGTCCTGGAAATCGTGGAAAACACCTGTGTATAAGTGGGTTTGTTTAGAAGAATTCGGAATGTATGGTTTTTTGGGGGGAGGAGGTTGCAAAACCAGTGGAACTCGGGGGAAGGAAGTATCTTTCGTTGTAACTACGGGGCGGCTATGTCATCCAACATTCAAGATTCAAGACCCATCGGGGAACACATCATCACTTCATATTACACAACTTCGAGATGTTATAAGCTGAATGCATTTCAACGATGACAAGTAAGCCCATCAAAGACGGGAAAAATACCTCCATACCTTCGTCTAAGACCCAAAACCAACAAATGGATCCTGCTCCTCAATTCCCGGGACACTAAGGTGGGCAGCCTCCGGAAAAATTCGTGGATCGAAAGCCGGCAAAAACGAACAAAAATCCAAAAAATGGAAAAAAATGCACCGAATCTTGTTCCTGGCAAATATTCAAATATTACATCAAGGGGATGTTGGGATTTTTCCAGCGAGCTAGCTATCTTTATGAACCTACTGGAGGTAAATTCAACTCCGGTAGGATTTTTTTGGGGTGGTTGGTTGATTTTATAGATGACTGTCCATGAATAGTTAGTGGTTTCAACCCCTTTGAAAAATATTAGTCAAAATGGGAATCTTCCCCAAATAGGGGTGAAAATAAAAACTGTTTGAAACCACCACCCAGATGAGCTTAAAAGGGGAAATTGTGCGAAAGTTTTTTTGGGACATTTCCCCCGACTCAAAAGGGAAGTTTGCCAGAAGTTTTTTTGAAAAAAAATCCTTAAACAACCGCATCAAAACCAATCCTAGGTAGTGATTTTCAACCCATTTGAAAAATATGCTGGTCAAATTGGATCATTTCCCCAGGAAATGAAAATCAAAAATATTTGAGTTGCCACCACCTCCCCGAATCTCATCTTAGGGCCTTGTCCAAGGGGATATTTTCAGGTTCCATGTTAGTTTTCGGGAGTGAAAAAAAAAATCTTCCCAGTTACTAGTGAACATTCCAACCACCTACCAACCCTCAAAAAATCATCCCAGGATAGTCGTTAACATCATCCAACTCAGACTTTTGGCAGATTACCCAAATAATGGAAAACCCAAACCACCCTTCCGCCCCCCCTGGTTTGAATGATTCCAATGAGGGTGGAGCTGTGATTGAAGAATCTGTAATGATATTGTTGATGGAAGAAATCCGGCTAACCACCTTGGATGTATAAAACCTTGTAAATACACTGGATTGGGATAAACTACACATCAACTGGTGCAGGATTTCTTCCCTCAACAGTAGGACCTTCACTTTGAAGAAAACAAAGAGAAAAACCATAAAGCAACTACCAGCCCGCAAACAAAAGGTAAAAAAATGCCCCAAAAGATCGCCGAACTTTCAACCATCTGTTTGTCTACAAAAAAAATATTGCAATCGGCAGAAAAATCACCCAAACTTTGGGAAGGAGATATACAAATGGGAAGAAACGCCAACCCTCTACTCACCAAACTTGCAACAGAATGATGTTTCCATGTTGGGAAATCATGTCATAACTTCACCAACCTACCCAAATGGTATATCTCTTGGGATGCTCTCCCAATAAAGAGTGTTTTCATTGAAGTTTAAGAGGTACCATCCCTAAAACCAACAGCAATTTCGCCCCTGAAAATAGGCCAAAATTGCCCCAAAAAGGAAATTTCATCTTCCAACCATCCATTTTCACTGTGCCAAAACTGCTGTTCGTTTCAGGGAGGGTGTTCCAAGTCGCCATCAGCCGAGCATCGTACTGCAACTGCTGCGCTACCACCCCTGCGTTTGAAAAATGCGGAGGTTTAAAGTTTAAACCAACCAAGAAACAGACTTGAAATGAGCCATGGTCTAAACTCCTTATTATTGGGGATGGTCATCCCACCTTTTCATAGGGAAACCTTACAACGGGTATATAAACCCCTAATATGGGGTTGATGACCATCCCTTACTACAGGGAAACAATGGGGAGTTTAGACCCTTGGACAAATGTTCACAAATTTATCAACTGGGGTCACTCAGCTGGGAATGGTTCTTTTGGGGATGATTAAAATGATGGCGTGATTCCAAAATCATCTTGGTCAATGTTTCCAACATCGAAATCCTCTTCCAAGCGTGGTTTCATAAAAGAGAGCTTATCACCAAGCAGCGATTGCCAAAATTCAGAAATATCCATGTTATGAAAGTATCGTTCAGGAGTACCGAGCAGGTTCCAACTCAAGGCATATCCCTTTGTTTAAACAAAAGTTTAAGTCTAGATGTTTCAGGGGGGCACAAGATCAATTAACTAGCCCCTTTCAAAACAAGAAGCTGCCTCATTTTTAACTTCGGGGGGGGCCATTTCTTGTAGCAAATTGACATCACTTCAACAGTTGCTGGAATTTTACCCTCATCCGCGGTTTGATATGAAAAATTCTGTGAACAGAGACTGCTGTGCCATGTGCGGGGGTTTTTCAAAATCTTTCAGCCCAAGACACGTTGCAAGAAGATGGACGCTACATCAGAGACGGTACAACAACCGCGCAAGTCGCACATGGCCAAATAGTCTTCGCCTGAATCGGGCGGTTCCATGTTTGCGGGGTTTCGAAAACAAAAACAAACGCATTTGAGCAATGAAAAAAGGGCCCTGTTTGTTGAGGGTATATAGGGGATGAAATACTACCCGGTTAAGTGGGCATTATATACTGTATAATAAATCATGACGTAAGGATTCCGTCATTAACCAGCCAGTATAATAGAAAGTAGTCAGTTTTTTTTTCCGTAGCTCATTTGAGCAACGGCAACAAAACCCTGATATGACATACCATCATACTACTTGGTTCGTAGGGAACGGCTTTGCATAATCCTTAAATAAGTAGGTAGTGTCATCCCCTTATATAGAAATAGACAAAATCTCCAGGGTGAAATGGTCACTGCAAAAATATTTGTATTCTGTTTCAATGGCTGAAAAACTGGTTTAGTTTTGCCCCCAAAATTTGTGAAACTCACATCTCACAGTTGATGTATGGATGCTTCCGAAAATAGTGGTACCCCCAAATCATCCATCTTAATAAGGTTTTCCATTATAAACCATCCATTTTAGGGTACCCCTATTTTTGGAAACACCCGTATAGAAAACTTAAAATCACAGATACCCAACTGTCAACATACCCCTGTCCATCGCCAAGTTCCAGGGGGGCCGGCGCAAAAAAGCATGACCAGAAATTGCTTGGTGTGTGGACCGTGTGCCGTCACCTTATGTTTCGTTTCCTATTGTAAGTTGGACACATCGATATCTGGAATTCCCCCCCAAAAAAAATGGTTGAAAACTCCGAAAAAAATCACAACCTACCCTCCCTGAAACTAACAGCAAACGCCCCTAAAATGGGATGGAAGTTGAAATACTACTTTGATATTGCGGAGGCCCATTTTCACATGCTTTTTCTGGTTTCAGGGAGAAAAAACGATGTACCACCAACACTCCCAGATGCCTAAGGGATATCTCAATGGAAGCTCTTGGGCGACCTTGCAAAAAAGCTCGTACATCGTTGGAGCCGTTCCTCGGCTCGGTCTAAGCCCGTCAAGTGACTACCTCTAACGGCACAGAATCCAACCAACCAAATAAAACGGTGGTAGTAAAACTGCGGGGAGGCATACAAATGTCATGGTATACATAACCGTGGTCCTCTCCCAGAAACAGTGGCACAGGTTTTTATAGGATTTTTTTGGTGATCACTGGCATCCTGGTAAACGGCCACTCACAGAATTTAGGAACATCAATTTTCAGTTAGAGAAACTGTCTAGAATTCTGAGATCTCTTTGTTGCATCCATCACAAACATCCGACTCTAAGAACCCTCTGGAAAAATCTCTACAAAAATAATACCAAGGCCTCGAAAGGTGGTGGCTTTACGAATCGTGGTGGTGCTAAATGTTTAACAAAAAAATATTGGAATCCACACGACGATGTGGTTCGGAATGTTCTCGTAATCTACTTTTTCTCACTCCATGGAACAGTCAAATGGCAAAAATGTGTACGGAATTTTTCCACGTCCAAGTGCATTCTTCGGTAAATTAGGAACTCAGCTCAAACAAACAAAAAGATCGATATCGCACAGTATGGTGCCTTCTCACGGATTCATAAACCTTCTGGAAAAACTCGACATTTCATTCTAGTAGAAATGTACCACCTCATAGTCACCTTCCCGAAAACGAACAGCTCCCCCCTGAAAACCAACGGTTGGAAGATGACATTTTCCTTTTTGGGACCCGGCCCAGTAAAAGGGGCACAAAATTGCTGTTAGTTTGAGCGAGGGAAAAACTTTCCAAAAAAACGCTCCTGAAGTTCAACATTTTACCCTTCAAAAAGGAACATCCCAAAAAAGGAAGCCGGATCCCCTTCCAAACCATCCATTTTTCCAGAAGCAAAAACTCGCTGTTCATTTTTCGAAAGGGGGGTGTTGTTCATGTAACACCCTAGATGGCCAAATTGGACAACAACCAATTTAGGGTTCCCCATTTTTTAGCACCCTTTCGGGGTGGTCCAGGTCCAGGGTACAAACCAACAGGGTCGCATTCCAATGCTGCCAAGGGTGCGATGTTCGTAGATCACTTCGCACACTTTGGTCAGAGCTTCCTTCCCACTAAAACTCCATCGAGACGAAGCCTGGCGCATCCCCAAAAAAAAAACAAAACCAACCAACCAACCCACGATAGGCCACAACCCCCCCCAATTTGCCGATCGTTGTAAATGGAGTGACATGAAGTGCCCCTATGAATAACCGAAAATAAATGGGTAGCTGGGGTTATAGCCCCTATAAATGGAGTTATCGCCCTACTTTTATAACTGGTAAGGGCCTATCTTGCACCCTGGTTGGACGCTGAAAAACCGCTAAAGTGTACCGATAGAAAGCGACTTTTGTATGAGTGATACGTGTTTTCCTATCACATTATCTATGTTTACTTCTAAGTGGATGATAGGAAGCTTTAGTTGAAAGTAAAGGAGTGATCAAAATCGGGCTGTCTCGGTTAAAGAAACCAGGTCAAGAGGCATGCCTATTTGACCTGTATACAGGGCTCAGGACGGTTGTGGATTTTTGTCTGACCGGTAAAGTGCTTCCTCCACTGCGATATCAAGACTCTCTAAAAGCAGGTCATCATGTGATTGGTTTACAATAACCTCCAGTACAACCCAGCAGCTATCATCATGGCTTGTCAACCTACCCCCTTATGTACCCCCTCTCAGAAATAAGGGTTTAATAAGGCCTTATTCAGCGAAACTAATGGTTAATAAGCCCTTAAAAAGGCTTAACTTTAGCCTTATTATTTGTCGGGGGGGTACGTCAGGGGGGGGTTGGTTGATTACCCATAATAAAAGATCAAACATATTTTACTCGAGTTCAAAGATAAGACTGGCCAAAGGCCAATTCATCTGGGACGTAACGTGACATTCCATACTCCATCAACGCCATCCATGCCTTTAAATAGCCACCACCCAAGAAGATGGCAGCGGCTTCCCTCCGTATTGCCATTTGCATGCCTGGTTTGGATGTGGGGTTTTCATCAAACGCATGGATGAAGGGGTCCTTTCATCCACTTTCATGATCATTTCATCAGAAGCACTTTTTTCATACCCACAAAACTCAGAAAATGAAAAAAAAACTCGCTTTCCTAACCAACCAAGCAGAGGCAGCAAGGTAACAATTGACAGAAACCCCTAAAAAAACCTAAAAAAGCATGACCAACCCCTGACATTCTTAGACTTCGATCAAACTCTCAAAAATTGGGAGAACGGTGGATCTACTATCATTGAGACAAACTTCCACCCAAGTCATGTTGTCGTTAACCAATTTTCTTGTTCATGGTATTTGCAAATGAATGAAAAAACAGACGGGTTCGATAAGGGAGGGCTGGATGGGGGGGGGGTGTCTTGAAAGGGGGAAGGGTGTGGTGTTTATTTTTCCCTTGCTGCCTCACGAAATAGCCATCATCCCGGCTCCAACTCGCTCAGTATAAAACTCTCCAAGAAAAGCCATTTTTAAAGATATTCCCACGGGTATAACTAGCGGCCCATCACTGCACGTGTAAGGGTGAAATAGCCCCAGTTACCCATTTATTTGACCAATTTATAGGGGGTCTTTCAACTCTGTTTATAACGATGGTAACATATTGGCCCAACCTTGTAGAAGACCATGTTTTTCTTGTCATTCTGAGAGGAGGTTTTTGTTCCCGTCGTAGTCATTTCGCTCTGGGTCGTTTCGTCGTTGTGACCGAATTTTCACCCTACAAGGTGGGCCCCTTTGGCCGATCGTTATAAGTGGAGAATAACCGAAAATAAATGGGTAACTGGGGTTATAGCCTCAATAAAATCGACTGATTGCCCTACTTGTAAACTGGTAGGGGGTAGAGCACACCAACATAGGACTAGGACGAATTTTGGAGTTAAAAGGGCACCCATGAAGAGGAGGTTTCAACAAAATATGGCCCGAAAAAATGATACCTTTCCTCTCCAACAGAAAGCAACACTGGATTTTTTGCGCTTTTTGTAGGCTGCGGAATTTCCCATCCATGAAAAATAAACCACCCATTTTTCATGGAACATCCGCGAAAAAATCTTGTAAAATCGTTTGTGTGTGTGTGTGTGTGTGTTTTTCCAATGCGGATCACGGTCGTCAACAACGTTTGTAACTTTCAAAGATTTTCAGAAACAAGAAGGGGCCCCCCTAGTTATAAGGTAGTTATAACCCCAGCAAACCCTAATGAAAAACCATGGTTGTAAATGGGTAAACCCAGGGATAAATCCACGAAAATACTAGTTAGGGCACCCCATCTTGAATCCCTACAATCCCTACAATAAACGGTTGCTCAAAACCAGCACCTGAAAACCCCTTGGAGTATTCGGAGGGTCCAAGTCCTTGGGGGGGAAGTGATGAGTTTTTCACAGAGGGACAAAAATGGTGGGTTTTTTTCGCCGGTTGAAAAAAACCATCCCAAAAACCACCCAAGTATCAAAAGATCAATTCTTCGAAAAAAAACAACCCACAATTTTTTTTGCATTATTTTTTTTGCATTATGTTTGTTGAGGAAATCGGACATTTGCACTCTTTGATCCATCCCAAAACATGGATAATTGAATGACTCGTCTTCCACCCATCCACGATGCGGTTCCCGTCCGTCCCACCTTCATGAATACGGCCTTCATAACCAAAAATCTGCCCCATGTGGATCGGTTGGTGGAATCTGCCGTGGATCTGGTAACTTTGATTATCAAAGGCTGGCCCGGCCAGTAGGAAATCAAGGAATGAATCCCTAGGCCCTAAGCATATAAAAGGTTTCATTCCGAAACATTCCCCGACCCTAAGGGCCGGCCAGTTATTGTTGCGTTCACTTCGCGGTTTCGTTGGAGTTTGCTGAAAAAACTTGTTTGGTGAATACTTTGATTTGAAGGAGAATTTGGTTCGGTTTTGGTTTAGGTCGAAACTTTCGGATTTCGAGATGAAACGGACTATTCAATTCTCTGCTACTCTTTCAAATTGCTGACATATCACTGTGCTTAGATGTACACAGTGCAAAGGCCGCATTTGAACCTCATGTTTATGTTGTGGAACCGCATTGAAGCTCCCACCATCATCTTGCCACGTAGCATCCTCCTGAAGAAGTATGATGGATCGAATGTTTCTTTGTAAATCAAAATGATTTTTGTGGCAGGACATCGTGAACAGTCACACAATGTCATAGTGAATCATCAAAAGTGAATGAAGAATCTGAACTGTCAAACACCTTCCATCCCACCTCCAAAAACAACGATACATGACAACAACCATCAACGGCCATGTTTGTCCGGCCCCCAATTGACCCGCAATATCCCAAGCTACGCTAGGTCTTACAAGGTGCACAATTTCGTTTGTCAGGAAGCAAACGAATATTGCTGCACGACGTACGGCTTCGCTGCCGTAAGTACGCATCGACCTTGCGACCCCTCAAACGTTTTTCATATAGTGAGCGAGAGAGAATGACTGGTGATTAGTGCTCATGTTTGATCTTTTTTTTTGCTCGATGCTGCTTGGGTACGTCAGGGGCGGAGCGCCCATCAGTCAGCGAAGTCAAAGTGAAAATAACGGCATGAGTTGGTGGCCATCACATCACAAAGTTCTTGCAAGTGTACAACAAACGAATTGCAAAAACATGCAAAAGCAGCATAGAAAGACAAAGGCTCCAGTTCCAATTAGGGGAGGACAGGCCAGAAAAAAAACCCTGTGGGAATTAACGAGACTGTGTTGCATTTGAAAGGCGAGCGAGGGTCTTTGGGTTTTAACCCTGGACCGTTTTTTTTTTGCTGGCGGCTGCTTGGGTTGATCCCGGGCGGAGCGCCCTTCAGTCAGCTGAGCAATGGTTGGTAAATTGTCATTTTATGACAAAAACATGCAAAAGGCCGTTGAAACAACACACCAAACAAAAAGATAGTGAAACAGGGAACCGTCCACAGAAAGATCCAAGACCGCAGAGAGGGCTCCGGTGATGTCAGTTAGACAACCCCTATGCCGGAGAAGAAGCAACAACATAGGGAGAAGATGGCTTTGGTGAAACCAAGAGGAAGCACCTATGCCAGAGCCAGTGTGCAGGTCACAAGGGTGGAGGATATGAAGTAGTGTTTGCATTGTTGGCCTTTAATTGAGTATTTCGTACGAAATACTGTTGTGTGAGAGGATTTTAACCCTGGACCGGAGATAGGGGAGACAAGGCGAGATGGTCAGTGGAAACATAATAGGTGCATGAAGAAGACTAGTGAAGGTTTTTGGCGGTATACCAGAAAGTGGCACATAGCCAGGCAAACAGGGTAACATAACTTCCTTGGTCACGTCGAAAAATTAAACTAAACTGGAAAAAAAGATTACCTCAAGCTGCGGAAACTACTAAAACATAGTAAGCCTGCCCAAAACTGAACTTGCAGAATCGAAGCAACTTGAACAATATTCTTAGCTAAACTCAAAAAATTGAAACTTGCCTAGGAGGAAGGTCGCGCTCAGATTCCTTTCAAAAGTACTTCTCCAAATGTAGAAACCACAGAAATTAGTGACTAGGTAGTCCTCTTTGCGCCTATGTGCCAAATGAAATGCTAAGAGGTAATACCACTGCCAACTCGGCATCAGCACCAACGCTAGCTTTTCCAGAGAGAAAGAAACCTCCCAGACGACGTTTGCTAAGTCATGTCGCACCAAGCAAGCAAAAAAAATAAGTCAGTTGAACTTGCATGAAAGGGACGAGACTAACGTCGTGTTTACCAAACAAAAATGTCAAATTGAAAGGCGAGACCAATGAAAAACGAAGTGACAACAATTTTGCAATCTAATTTCTGTGCGGGCGAGAATTCCGGGGTCAAATTGCACAAGACTCAGAACGAGTGATTCTCCGCCGTCACAATCTCAGAACTGGATGGCAGAATCGAGAGCATGCATGTTGGCTAGAGGACACTATTTCACCAAGCTCTGAGTTGGTCAACTTGTTTTCGCTCTCCAACTTTCAGACACGCCGTATTTTTTGCACTTAGTGCCACAGAACAACTCTTAACCAGTTGCACCTTTTACCGAACGAATTAGAAAAATTCTTGCTTGTGACATTGTTTAACTTTCTTCTCTCTAAGCAATATCTTTTGTTTGAAGGTGCTCTGGAACAAAAAAGTTCGTCCGAGAACTTCGAAACGCCAATTTCTTTTTGTCGCTTGCTCTGTCTGCTGTCAAAAAATGAGAACAATCATTTTTGCACTTATAGTTGTTTCAAAGAATTTACTTTGGAGGTCTGAAGGTTCCAAAACTACGAGCGAAACATCTTGCGTTGAGAAGGTGCCAATCTCCGAACTGCAGGCCAACATCTTGCATTGAGGTTGCATCCCAAAATTGCTGGTGAAACATTTTGAGCTGACAAGACGCCATCTCGAAACTGCACGTGAAAAATCTTTCATTGAGAAGACGCCATTCCAAAACTGTAGGCAAAACAAATTGAGTTATAAAACCCTTCATTGCAGACAGACGAAACATCTTGAGTGAAGAGATTCCCAAACTGCAGGCAAAATCAACAGTGCTATCAATGGTGTTGGAAAGTAACTTCCAAGTAATCTCTCACGCCACTACGTCTTCCTTTTTCGCATTGTCAGAATCTGCAAGACAGTTCCGCCGGCAGAAATGAATCTGAAGTTCTGAAATCTCGAGGAAATCATGTATATGCTCCAACAAAAACAGGATAAAATCAATGTGCGCAAGCTGGCCGGTGTGCAGTGAAATCTGTACTGT
>DF241604.1:51148-75021 GCA_000507305.1 Breviolum minutum Mf 1.05b.01 | reverse complement strand
GGCTACGGAAGAAGTCACAGCAATTTTGGCGAGGGGATACTTGAGCCAAAATGTGTTGTGACATCAACAATAAATGATTTATGCACACCAAGCCTGCCCAAAGCACTATGCATCAAATATATGCATGTTAGTATGAAAACAATGTTGGATACATCAGCTCATGTCCTTACAACATACCCGACACCCCCAGTTTTTGCAGCACCGGCAACCGTTGGGAACTTCGTCATCTTCCGCAGAGGAAGGGTCGCGCTCCTCAAAGAATCGTAAAGTGATAGATAGGATGATAGCTTTTTGAGATAGAATTCCGGACCATGAGCAAGTTCAAAAGGATCTCAAACCTCTTGCCGATGCTATGATAGGCAACTTAAGCAGGTCCATGCAGGTGAGGGTTGCTTCAGACCCTCAACTCACCCACCCTGGACCCTCGACACAGTCCGAGGCACGAAGGGCTTGTCATCCATCTGAATCTGGGCACAGCCGAATGGTGGAAACGACAGAATCACACTAATTACAGTATTCCAAATGAATTAGCAACATGGCGTTGGCTGCTGTATGCTGTATTCTTCTGTAGTCTCTGCTTGCAGCTTTGGAACATACTCGTATCCCAAAGTTCCAACCAGGCACAGCACACTTGGCACAAAAAGGTTGGCCAAGAGTGGCACGGTTGTGACCTGCCCAGCGTCCAGGGCTAGGGCTTGACAAACGCTGCTGAAAATCAAATATCAAGTTCAACAAGCTGAAAATCAAATATCAAGTTCAAGAATAGATGATGAGGGGGTTGGGATTAGTATTCTGAAACTCTGTCTTTTCCTTTCTCCGTTGAAGTCAAAGGCCAAAAATAACCCAGCCATCAATAGTCACATATGTTCACCATGGTTCGCTTTCCGCTGTCCCTTGTTGTTTTTTGTGATTTGGGTGGACTTCTTTTTATTTGGTGCCTGTCCACCAATGTAGAGCATGGTGGTTGTAATATCTCCGATAGGCGTCCAGGCACCACCAGCATTGGAGGCCACCACGACCAACCCACCAAGCTTCATACGAAAGTCTTCATCCTGGGGGGGTCCAGGTGATCCCCCCAAGACATGTCCCACATATGTCCCAATGGTGTCCCAAACCAATGTGTTTGATGTTGATGGATGTGAAGCTTGAAAGTAGAGGCTTGGATCTAGGTTCTAAATAAAAGTTGCAGGCTATCAAGAGATGTCCCACTAAGCTTGAGTTTGTTTCATTTTGTTTCATCAACACACTATGCGGGTGTATGTACCCAAACTATGCTGCATGATATGGAGGCTCCCTATGGGGAATCGGCATCCTGAGAATAACAATTAATACTCCATAAATATACCTTCAGGCATCCATTTTCCCATGCAAACATGGATGAGTATCTCGCCTAATTAGCATGTACAACACTACACCTGACAAATGCAGGATTTGCACTACATCTCAACTTTGGTCTTTGTGGCTTCTTACGGCAAATCACACACCTGAATACTTGCCATATGGGAAATCTGCGGGTATACTTAAGTTGCTACCACATGGTAGCACCTTATCGTGGTCTGTTTTGAGTTGTCCTTCACCAGCTTCTGAAGCAGTGAGATCATCACAATGACCTTAGTCACTTGGGACAGGACTTTGAGCAAATCGGTTCCTGGTGTCATGGGCATCTTTTCGCCTATATTAACTACACCCAAGAGCCAGCCAACCCTTTGCCAAGACCCCTCATGACCAATCCCAAACCAAACATCCAAAATGCTCAAACATCACATCTCTTCAGTATGGCATCCCTTTGGATTTGGAGAAACAAATCTTTCAGCATATATGAATACATTAATCATAGATATATATACAGTTGGTATACATCGTCTCTATTCTCTCTCTCTCTCTCTCCCTCTCTCTGTAGGTACAAATGTAAAATTGTATAATATTGTATATATATATATATACGTAAGGATTTGATTAACACTATATAATATAACACATATCTATACATACGTACATACTCTACTACGTATGTAAAGATATACATTATTCCACTGCTTCAGCCTGCCAAGTTGCCACAGTCAAGTTGTTCAGCACTGAAGACAAAACGAAGGTCAGGACACCAATGATCACCAACAACTCCTTCTGGGTCTTAGCCTGGATCACCTTCATCAAAGGTCACTGACTCAACGGCTTCCGGTTTTTTGGACAAACTTCCTGGCATCTGCAATACCCCAGCAACCGCTCCCCAAAGGCCTTCGTAATGATGTCAAAGCCTCCCAAATCGCTGAAGCTTGCCATGAACAAAAAAGCAATCAGCAAGCGGCAATCATTCACTTCACTTTCACGCATGCCTTCTGCACATGTTCATCGCAGTGATGTCCTCTTTCACAACTTATTCCCTTGATAACCAAACATGATCCATCTGCTTCATGTCCATTACTAGCACGCCCTCTGCGGCGGCACCTTTGTGAGCATCCATAATTTCCACAATGGTCAACGCACCCAGGAGAAAGAACACCACCTGTACCGTTCGCAGTTGGCATGAGAACACCTAAATCTGTGAAACTTAAGGACGCCTTTTGGACGGTGTCCAATAATTCTGTGTTGAACCATTCCACAGATTTTTTCAAGAAATCCCCAGCCCATCGCCTCAGAAACATCTTCCAAAGTCTCCTTGATGGCAGTATCAAAGTTGGCCGCAGACATATCCACTCCGGTGCCGACCAAGGCCCAAATCAAGACCTGGAAAAAGAATGAAGTCCCCAGTTCCATGTATTGGGGTACCAGTTTTGGGAAATCCGAAATTGACCTTTAAAGCTTTAAAGACAATTTAAAGAGTGTACTCTAATTTAAAAAGAATAGCTCAGCGGTTACTTTCAAATAATATCTGAAAGGAGCTGGGGTGATGTGAATGTTTAGATCTACGGCTTCATTCAGATATATTCAGAATATTTCAGTCCTGGATAATCTCAACACTGAGCCATGATTTGCAGCAAAATCTGGAGAAGAAAGTTCATCAAAACATCCTGTTGGCCATCTGTGTGCAAGCATTACATTGCAGTAGTGGTTTGTCATTGAGTGGTTTCCAAACCTGTGGACTCACCAAGATCTCTAAGATCACTGGATGCTGGCGCGTATGATTCCAACCAAGGGACGCCCAAGACAAGGGCTGTGGCTGCCTTGTTGATTTCCGTTTGCTCCTCCAACACAATGACAGCATAGCCAGCGATGAAGGTTGCCACAATGGGGAAGTATTCATACTGGTTGCCTGTGGCCAAGCTGAAGCAAGAAACGTAGTTCCCTTTTTCTTTGGAACATGCGACCACATTGTGACCCGATGTGACCCGCCATCCCTTCGACAACTAGCAATGGTACAAAACCAAGGGCCAATGGCTGCAGAGACTGCTGCTTCTGACATTTGCTGCAACAAAAGTTGCCCTATTAAAAAGCCCGAATTTGGAAAAGCAAAACAGTGATGACCCCGCTAGTGGTGAGGCTTTCCTATTCTGTATAGGCTATACAGGAGAAGAATGCTCCCATGTGGCAGCAATAGTTGGCTGAAACAAAGTGACGTGTATCGCCCAAACTCACAAAATGCTTCCAACTCTCAAGAGCTCGAATCTATCTCCGTCATGCACTTAAAAATATGCTTGTTGATGTTCCATACTACCCCGCGCAGATGGGCATCCGTGTGCCTGAAAGGAAAGGCAACTCAATGAGGGAATGTTGGATGCCATACATGGTGGCCAGCCAACCGGCCAGGGCAGCCAGCACAGGGATCACCACGCCCGTCACTTCGCCCCGGACGTCCTGAAGTCATCATCAAATCCACAACATGCTTCGGTTTCCTCGGTATGTAATTTATGCATAAATAAAACAAATGAACCCATAGATGTCATAGAAGAGTCAAGACCAGTCTAGAGTCATGGCTTTGGAATGGCTTGGGCCTATTGCGGACGAATTCTCTCTGAGAAAAAAGGGCAAAAGATGGAAAAACATATCAGCAGGTGGCAGGTGATGCCACAAGAATCTGGAGACCCTTTTGGTAGGAGGGTTCTGTTTACACTTAGATTTGGAATTTGCATTCAGATCTCATTTCTCCTCTTCGGCCATGTAAACAATCCTCTCGTCAATAAAACGGCTCATCAAACAAGCTTGTAGCTTGACATTTGCCGATAATATTCATTTTTTTGTCAAGGGATTCTTGGGCTCTTTTGCTTCTAATTTAGTGGAAAGATGGGCCCCATAGGCTCTTCCAATTTCCCGGGTTGAATCTGCAAGTTCATTAATCCCAACCGGCTGTCCTCGGGCGCTGCGGTGGAACGACGCAGGGATTTGCCACCACGGCTGGTGAGGCCTGAGAGTCCTGGAGAGTTTTCCACTTTTCGGATCCACAGTTTCACATTGCTTCACACCGTTTTCTTACATTTTTTCATATTGTTTTGATTCATCTCATCCATCTCGCTATTTCTTACCTTGACATTTAACTTAAACCCAATCAATTTGAAGAAATCAAGGTATACTTGACTCTTGTTGAAAGAGTCATCCACCCACCTTCCACCCTTGGTATATCTTGTTCTCCTTTGTTGGCTGCGATATACATCAATGGCATGGCTGTCAGGCTCGTCATCAACATGGGACTGGAGCTGGTGGAGCTGGTGGAACTGGAGCTGGTTGACTCATCAGGTGTAACAGACAGAGGCTGGGATGGCTTCAGTTGAGGAGTTGCTGTAGATGGCACTCCTGGAAACCAAGGACCGAAGCTGAGGTCAGTTGAGTTGAAATCTTACCACACACAGTTCCCAACACATGCAGAATGATATGCAATGGAATGGGATCCAAGAGTTCTTGTTAGCAAAAAGTTCCCAGGAGAGCAAAGCTCTCATGCATGGGCTTTAAGCAATTCGAGCAACTACAAAAATCAGTTGATCCCATTCACAAACCTCTCCAAGGTCCTGTCTCTGAGGTCTTGGGTGGGCAAACAAAGTTCCAAGCACGGAAAGCCACCAGCGCCAAGGTGATTCCCAGAAAAACTTGCTTCCTGTGGACAAGGCTATTGCGGTGTCACGTGTCCAAGCAACAAAAATCATCCTCAAAGTTGATACAAACGTGTTGGTTCGGTGATTCTTTAGCCCACCAAAAATCCCGTGACAATACATGAAAGGCCTACATCCATGCTGGCTGAGGGCACGCTTTGCATACTTGCAATGGATCATAGATGGTAATTGCATGTTCTTCTGGATGCCCTTTTTACACATGACATAGCCCTACATCAGCTCTCAACGGTCCTGGGTTGTCGCTGGGCAATGAAGCGTGCAGCTGCAGTCCTTGCCATGTTCCTCGTGAGTTGTCAGCAGCTGGAACCTTTGAGTCTAAGATACTGCGAACGGCGCGCATTGTCAATGATGCATGGCCCAAGAAATCCTCCACTTCAATGGCAATTGCCATAGCTTTAAAAAATGCATGGCGATTAGCAAAAGAGTGTCGCGCTAACTTACACCCGGTTTGCTGGATGTCTGCCACACTCTTCAAAAAGTCCCTTAGGATCATCCACAACAGCTTACCACCTTTAAGTGTGTTTACCTGGCTCGAATCCTCCTGCTTTAGCGATAGGATTGCACCCACTCTGCCTGCATCCCTGCTGCCCGCAGTTCAGGCTGCAACGGGTACAACAAGCCACCAAGAATAGCCTCGCTGCCCTTGGTCGGTGGAATGCTTTCAATACCATCATCAGCTTTGTTTGGGACTGCTGGATCTTCAAAACATTGCCGACTAAATTAGAGGATATTAGAGGGATTCAAAATCATTGAAGTGTCAAAAGACGTTAAAAGAATAAAAGCGGAAATGAAAGTAAACTTAAATAAACATTGGTTTTTCTAATGATGGTCATATCATGCCAAGCTTATCCATTTTTATCAACAATCTACATGTAACATCGATAAATCAATCATAAGTTTTCGATGTTTTTTGGATGAATCATGGTCACCATCTCCTACCGAAGCATGGCAGCTGCCTCCAACTCCTGCGCTGGTCCTGGTGGGCTCCCAGAACTGGAGCTGTGCCCGAAAGCCAAAGCCTCAGCGTCTGATGGAAACCGGAAGCGGGGTTATAACGGTTATAACTTATAACCCATATTTTGGGGTGCAAAACCTTCATTTTTCACAGTTTTGGGGTCCAAGGATGTATCCTCATCCTCCTAGCGTAGCTGTCATGCACTACAGGCACTACACTCACACATACTCACACATACTCATACATACTCATACATACTCATTCCTCCGCACCATCCGAGTCGTCGTCATCATCGGTAGGTCTTTTAGTCATCATCCCTGTCATCATGAAGCGTTTCCGACCCCCAAACTGACTGCCAACAGGCAGAAGGCCTTCATAAGTTGGAAAGCTTCAGGCTCAGGCCTCCCAGGTCTCTAGCAGTTTTGTAAGCCTTGTGAAATTTGAAGCTCAACAAAACTGAACGAGGAGCATGAAAGATCTGTTCAAGACTCCAAATTCCCCAATGCCAACAAGAGTTTAGGACACAATGAAAGCCACGTTGGAATTTGAATATGTTTCTCTCAATGCTTCGCATGTACGCGCCCTTCCGCACTCGGAGGGCCTGTCATCCGTTTTCTGCGACTCCAGTTGTTCCAGCATCGATGGATCAAGTAGGCGGCCCAAGATCCTTGGGGACAGAAGAAAAACTAGAAGGAGCATTTGCAACAGCAACAGCAGCCGCCAGAGCAACAGCACCAACACAAACACCAGCAACAACAACAACAACAACAACCACAACCACAACCACAACCACAACAACAACAACTGACAACAACTGACGACAACAACAACAACAACTGACAACAACAACAACAACAACTGACAACAACAACAACTGACAACAACAACAACAACAACAACGACAACGACAACGACAACGACAACGACAACGACAACAACAACAACAACAACCACAACGACGACAACGACAACGACAGCGACAACGACAACGACGGGGACATCGACATCAACAACGACAACAACAACGACAACGACAACAAACACAACAACAACAACAACAACAACAACAACAACAACAACAACAACAACAACAACAACAACAACAACAACAACAACGACAACNACAACAACAACAACAACAACAACAACAACAACAACAACAACAACAACACCAACAGCAACACCAACAGCAGCAGCAGCAGCAGTAGCAGGAATAGAAGCAGGAACGGAATGGCCCTGCTGGTGGCAGCCATCAAAGTAGCAATGGTGGCAAAACTAGAACAAGTGGTAAGAATAATGGTAGTAGCAGTAGTAGCAGTAGTAGTAGTAGTAGTAGTAGTAGCAGCAGGAGTAGCGATACAAGCAATGACATTAATAGTACTGCTCGCTAGTGCTGCTGCTGTGGCACCAGGAGCGGAAGAAGCACGACAACAGCAAAGAAAAAATTGATCACATTCTGTGCTTTGACATTTCCCTGTGCCGAGTGGGCCGAGTGTCTGGTCGCAAACTTCTGCATGCATGGCCAGTGGGGAAGTGGTGGCCTCGGGCCGAAAGAGAGATCAATCGAAGTATATAGATCCAAGTTAGCCACCTGCGCATCCCAGTCCTATGATCAACGCCACAATGGCCAGCTTCCATAACCAATAAAAACCAAGACCCAGCTGCTGGATGTGAGGTCCGTGAATGTCGGGAGTCAAACTGCTTCTTTTATTGTGACTTTGGCTGAACAACCGGCGCCACAAAACGGTTATACAAAGGTTACATCTTGGCCAACCTGTTGATGAAGGCTGTGGCGATATGTAGGCAAGTCGCACTTAAGCCATACTCTCCATCCCTCCTGGTATTCCAGAGTTGGGTGCCGACAATGCATACCACACTGTTCTTCTGCCAGCATTATCTTTGTATGATTTACGTGATATCATATTCAATAGTAATTCCAGTTTCAATGACTCTCTAATGTCAAAAAATATCAAAGGACATCAAACGACCTGAAACGGTACTAAATGATATCAGCTGATGCAAATCTTGGTCTTAAATAGCTTAAATCAACTTAAATCATATATCTCTCCATGTCTGTGCCTTTCTCCATTGTTTCTTTCTGGAAACTTCGGTCCTGCTGAGTAGATGCTCTCTTTCTGCATCCAACAAGCGGAAGAGTGGACCCACCAAGAGGTGCAATGCCACCGCCTTGGAGCCAAACCAAATCCCCAGTTGAAGTAGGGCCGCCAGTAGGGAAACGTGTGGTACCAATCCCCGTCTCCAATATCACTGGTTAGATGTAAGTTGAACTCCTTCTCCATCTGCATCATAGAAGAACTTGAATCCTTCTTGTGGCAACTGTCATGCAGTTGCACTACAAGTGACAGTGGATGCACAAATTATTGATCGCAGTAGCTTTGAGCCAACATCACACCACACTAATCTTATCAGAGTTCTAATGTCTTGCGTATTAGCTGCCATCTCCTCCTGCACAGGTCTCATGAACCAAATATCATGAAACTATCATATCTATCATGTTGTCTTACGTGTTTGGCTTGTCATGAGTAACATCTTTCCAGTGTTTTGATAAGCCAAGCGTCCACATACTGCAAGGCCGCCTCAAAGCGAACTGCCTCGGCACGGCAGCGCGAGGCATCCACTTGGCGCCCTGCCAGGAATGCGCTAGCGCACAGCACCGAGCGCGATGTGATCCTGTGAGGCCATTGATCTGTGCAGGTTGTCATGTGGGGCCCTGGGTGAAGAAGATTAGTGGGACATAAGGCATCAAGTTTTGGAAAATGTGCTCAGAATATGCTACAAGCTAGATCTCCACCAAACGAGTTCACCACAATGGTACGTCCAGCCAAGTGTCTCCAGGGTAGACATGACTCGTTGACTGTACATGGTACCTCGGCTTTGGCGGTTTCATCTTCATGAGTTTTCGCACCTGCTAGGACACACCGACAAGAACCACGTTCATGAATAAAAGACTAACAGCGAGCGAGCCTATGTAAGCAAAAACAACTCCGACTCTGGTGACATCTGACAATGTTCATTGGCTTTCTCATGGCAGTGCCATCACAAACAAAATGGAGCGTCTTGGCAAGTGGCAATCAATGTTCCCTGCTTGCACATGTTCCTGGGCAGAAGTTGGGAGTTGGCACCACTGGCCACTTGAAAACTCGGGAGCCGTCCTGAGGAAAGTCCTAACGCTCCGAACGATTCACTGTGATTTTATGGACCTTTCATACCCAGCTTCCAAGAGAGTTCTTCGACGGGCATGACTCCATAGGATCTTGTCCACGCCCATTCTTTTGATGTCTGCTGCCCGCTGCCTCATAGGAATAGCATGTGCATGTGTTCGTCAAACCCCCCATAAAACAAATACGGTAACGGTAAAACCCTAAACTCTGACATGAAACTTCTATTGAACACCTTGAGTGACAGCTTTCCGGCACGGTTCATGCAGCATGCCATAAAAGCGTGGACAACTCTCTTTCGAAATCATATCAAACGTTGAAGGATGTTGAAGGCCCACAGTCAAAGTCAATTGGCTGAGGATTGCATCGGAAGCATGGTTTGCGTTGTGACTGGTTCTGTAATTCTTTTTGATTGCCCGAAGCCTGAAGATACAGTCCGCTATGATATATCATTCGATACATCCATCATTGATATTCTTCTAGATTCAATCCAGTCTTGTACAGTGCAGTTCAACTCTCAAACAGCCACGCGGTAAACGACTCATAAGATTTTCTATCCGAACCATTCTGCCATTCTCCTTCGTGCAGCATCTGCTCCCATTTCATGCATGGGGGGGATCTTTCAATTTGGAACTTGGACAAGCAAAATGGACGCCGAACCTGAACATGTTTTTCCTGGAAAAGGAAAACCGTGCAAAACCCTTCCTAAACATCTAAAGACCATGAAGTTTGGGATATTTTTGGCGTTTTTGGTGGGTTCCAGTGGTTATTGGAGGAGCAGCAGGTGTATCTCCGACTCTCTCCCGCCAAGTTGCTGCACACGCGGATCTAGTCCACCAACATCGTCATCCGAGGCGAACAACGGATTTCCTCAGGTCCCGAGATACCATGGAAACAACCTTTCCAGAATACCATCGACAAAACATTTTTTTTTTTCGCAGGGTCAAGTGGCTGTTCTTGGCTGCACATAGCCACACAAGACCGTTTGCAGTGCAAATCAAACCCGGGATACTTGGAAATTCATCATGGCCCGAAGATTATGTGTTTGATTCAGCACTCCTGGCTTCAACTCAACGTATTCCCGATCCTTCTGAACAAAAAGTTTGCGCCCCAAAAAACTGAGTTGCTCAAAAGCTTTACTTTCTTCAATATGAGGCCCTCTCCATCCACCACTGCTCTCCATGCGAAAATTCAATTCTGCTTGGGGCAAGGCTTCAAGAATATGTTGAAGATAGCTGGCATCATAAATGTTGGAACCAACCCATGAAAAACTCACAACCTTCAATCTTTCCAGGCAAGGTGGAAATAATGTGGCCGCTTCCTGGCTTCGATTTGCACCATTCGCATCACGTAGTCTTCCACGAAGACGCAAAGACGTCAAGACTTGACTTTGCGACAGGCAACGAAAAAGGATGCCTAAAGCCTCCCAGGACCATTCGCCAGCAGTGATGCCCAGCTTCTTTAAATCCCTGCCTGGACCACGCTTACAGCTCTTACTACCGGTACCTGGGGTACCTGGACCAAAATGGAAGACACGC
The DNA here is from genome assembly GCA_000507305.1 of Breviolum minutum Mf 1.05b.01. Taxonomy (NCBI): domain Eukaryota; class Dinophyceae; order Suessiales; family Symbiodiniaceae; genus Breviolum; species Breviolum minutum. The sequence goes on along the minus strand of DF241604.1, from coordinate 64,310 downwards.
GTCAGTTCCATGGCCTGTGGCGTATGAAATTGGCCAGCTGCATGAGCTGCACGAATTGGGTCGATGGCGATGTCATGCAAGTCCAATGTCTGCAAGTTGGAACATTCTTTCAGCACTGCAAGAATTAAAGGGAAAAGATCCCGGAAGGCACGAGGCTCAAAAATCTGCAAGGAAAGTAACGGAGACGTTGCCATCTTTGAAAGTCCTCCCAACATCCTATTCAAAGCTTCGTCACGAGGCAAACGATCCTTTTCCAGCCGGGACAGCTGATCTGTCCGAAGTCTTAGGTGAAGCAAAAAATCACCATTCACGAACCTTTCCTGATTGCGGGTAGACACTTGTGCTAGACTTCGAACATCACGGCTCTGAAGGAAACCTCCCAAAGCTGCATAGCTGCACAGTGGCTTGTTCATGGAAGTTATCTCGGTCCTGGTATTAGTGGGAACACCTACTTTGGGTCGAAACTCTTGAGCCAAAACATACGTAGACATGAAGGAACCAGATAGTCCGGAAGACAGAAAAGATGCAAGGGAATGAGTACTTGCAATGATGAAAAGACATACAGCTGCACCATATCCATGCTGCACACGCCGGATAGCTTTGTTTTAAAATATAACTAAGTATATAGTACATTCTGCAGGGAGAAAAAAATAGAGACAGAGAGAGAGAGAGAGAGCAAACCATGTAAATAGATGTATGCATAAAGTAAACGGGTGCATCCAATGACAATTCTGGCGTTTGCCTCTGCGCCTCTTTCCGAAACACAAAAACGACCAAACCCTCTCTGCCAACTTCAATGCAGCGACAAATGCCAAGGGGCTTGGCTCAAGCATCTGCTCCTCGCTGGGCGACTGGCCATTTGCCAGGAAATCCAATTTGGGGTGCCGCTTGCCTGGGGCTGACACAAAACACAAGGCAGTACCATAGCAGACTGGATGCAAACTAAAACATAAAATGCAGAGCTGCCAAGAACGTACGAAGCCGGACAAATATTTGTGCATCCTTGTCCGCCGAATGAAACTGTACATCATAATCCTCATGTAAAAATACGATTATATGCAGTATCTCATCGTAATCATATCTCATCTGTGTGTGTTGTTCTTTCTCCCTTTCTTGATGACCGGCTATTGTTGGGATTTTGGTATTCCCTGCTTTTTGCAAAGCTGCCACGGATCTCACCCTCCAAAAAGGTATAGCCATAGCTGATGGCCTCGCCAAATGAAACGAAGTCCACCAAGTAACTCTCAAGGTAACACCAAAATTTGGAGAGAAAAACAGAAGCCAACCATCTTCACGCATCCTATGAGACCTTGTCTGGCTCACAATATCTAAGCGTGGTTATGTACAAAAAGCTGCATATGATATGAAACTAACTTCTGCGACAACTATCTGGCCAAGGGGCATAGTGATCATATCGCCCAGGACTACCCAGAAAATGCCCTCCAAAGACAGGAGCATCTGGATTCCTAGGTCAACTTTTTGAAAAACTCCGAGACTGAAACCTCATTAGTAGCTTGTCCTCAAGTACGAACGCCCTGGTGATTCCGAAACCTCCAGTCAGATGGGATTCTGGGTTGCATCACTGGAAGGATTCGAAGGAAGGTTCAAAAATGAAAAGGGAAGAAGGGAAGCACCTGCAGCATGAGAAATTGAGATTAGAATGATTGGTTAGTGCAACGATGCCAGAAAATGGCATAAATGCACGTATAATTTGGTGATTCTGCATACATATATGTATATATATATATATTATATAACATCATATATTATATATATACATTATATAAAGCGATATCAAGCTACTGAACTAGATGTGGCCACTTGCAATTAAGCAGTATAGGTGACCTACTTTAATCTCATTTGATTCCCACGGTCTTTCAACGCCCCCTACCTCTGCCCCATCGTTTACCCCAAAATCAATTCGCACCAGGGCTCGTGGTATCCAAATCGTCCGGATAGTCCATGACCTCGCAAGAGATGTAAATAGCTGAGCTGTGCAATCTCGGAATAACTGACAGTTTGCCTGGAGGCAGTCTTCCTGGAGCAGCTCCAGGTATATCAGAAAAAATATCTGTCAAGACTAGATGCTTGGGATACCCAAGCATATCAAACATGGTGCCCTGTTCGTCATGATTCTTTAGGGTCCACTTTAGACGCAAAAACAGCACCGAGACACAGAGGAACGTCCATCCTCTGCTGCGATGAAGTTGTGGCGAAGCCCAAGGGTATGACCCACCTGGCCATTCACAACTGCGAATTGCAGCTAGGCGGGCACCAACCCAAGGGGTTTTTTTCTGCTGGCAGATCTTCCAGATATGTAAAATTTCTGCCTTGAAAGGTAGGTTTTGTTTTGGTGAGTCAAGGCAGATTTTTTGAAAAACACTTGGAAGATCCAGGTGTATATTCCTCTTGAAGGATTCTGGCCAAATTATAGACTTTCACCAACCTAGATTTCCCTGAAATAATGGGATTTCCCTTCCTTAGCTACCTTTCGGGGTGAGGTCGTGTGAAGTCGCTATCATCATTTGACCAGAAGGATGTATCGGGGAGCTACCCCGCCAAAGGTGTTTCCAGGGCATTTCATGCGGAACGTAGGATCATCCAACATAAAGAAACACGCGCCGTGATACACTTCTGTTCGCTTGTTGGGCTCAATTTTGTATTCAATCGTTCGTCGTGCTTCTCAGAGGCTACTAGAAGCCAATGCAGATCCAAAGTTCATTGTTGGACTAGACCATTGGTATGAACTGCTGTCAAATCAACTGCTTTCACGAAGCTACTACTACCACGAACTTCTGAAGCTGGGTGACACCACCCAAATGCCTCATGCACCGTGGTTTCGAGTAAACACTTGAGCACGTCCGGGTCATCTGCGTCCAACAAGCGCTGACATCCAGCTCCCGTATCCTCAGCGTCGGGGGGTATCAGCAATGGCTCCAATGAGTGGATACAACATAATCATTGGATATATGGCACCCAAATACATGTTTATGTGTAATTGTATTGTATGCGAGATTGTTTCATCCAGCAAATCTGTAAATGTAAAACAGCATCCGTGCACCGGCTCCATAGGGTTGTAAGTATTACCGTAGAATGTATGTATGATTTCGGGCGGTGCCAAGAGAAAGTACTTGCCGTATTCTCCCTTTAGGAATTTACAGTGCGGGGCGACTCACTTCTTAGCTTGGATCCTTCCTAAACTTCATTTTGAAATTTCCCGCGTGTCATGTATCAATGTTTTCACACTGCAGGATCGACATCAAGTGCAGCCCAATGCAATGCAGCTCGCTTTTCTTTGCAATGTGTGCAACTGGCAGCATCCGGCTACAGATGGAAAACTAGGCTTGCTTTAGCGTGGATTACGAAAGGGCCCGAACCGGAAATGGGTGCACATGGGCGGGTGACGAAAGGGCCCGAACCGGAAATCAATGCACATAAGCTCCTTTGAAGCTCCACTGATTGCCGGGCACGGCCTGCAGACTGAACTTGTAGGCGGCCCTTACGGATTGAGGCCGCCAGCAGTTCGACTCACAAAATGCTAGCTCTGCGCGATTCACGCGAAAGCCTGGGACGATGAGCGAAGAGTCACTCGAAATAAGCGAGGGCCAGTTGCCGAACCAGCTGCCGGGTTGGTATCTTCGGGGTCGCAGCCGCTGGCAAGGCTGGAAAATAGCTCTCCTCTGCCTTACTGGGAAGTTAAGACACCTGCAAGGTATTGGAGTTAATATGACTTAATCGTTGTAATCGGGCTGCTTCTGTCCCAGCGCAGCTTTCTCATTTCAAGAGCGGAGCTTCTTGATAAGGCTGGCCGGCAGCTTAGGGCCGTGCCATGAAGTTCGGAATGGGTTGGCATATTGTCAAGGGCATCAAGAAATCATATCCATGCTGCAGAAACTTCACCTGAGTAGAAGCTGGCCTTATACGGTTCTTATTATTGGTTTTCTGGTGATCTTATGTACTTGTCGTGTCCTTGACTGCCAACTGCCCAAAAAAACACATGGATTTCAAAAAATTACTGCCGAAAAAAACACCTCTTTTTCAAAAAATTCAGCAAGTCCATGCTATGGACAGCAAGGGGCCTTTTGTTTAGGCAATGTCAAGCTGAATTGGCGACCCCAAATATCAAGAACAGGTGACTGAAAGAAGGAGTTTTTAAAAAACTCATCAAAAAATGAAAAGGGCATAGAAGAAGATGTCGAATTCCTCGATTTGGGTGGTCCCAACTCTGCATTCAAGGTTGGTGCTGGTACGTGCACCCTGACTGAGGGATTTTTGTGCACGGCTCAGTGGAAGGATGAATCAGTGTGACAAGAAGATCCTCATGATGCGGCCCCAAACCTCGGAGATGCTGTGGGGATCAATGCTTCATGGCTTAATGGCCAAAGCTGCGATGCCAAAAATTTCAGCTGAGGAGCTGTAGGGACCTCGACTCAACTGCGACTCAACCATTGAGCTGGCGAAGATCAAGGTATGAAAAACCCACAGTTTTTGCATCCGTGCTGATTGAGTCTGATGCTGATGTTAAAACACTGGATAAGAAATTTGAATATTGAGAAACCAGAAAATACAACTACCGCCAGGACTCGACGGTTGCCAGCAGCTGCAACACCGCTATTTGGCGGACGGTGCAAATATATTAGTGACTTTGCCTGTTCATGTATGTTTGTATAGGCGGTCCCGTTTTTTGGATATTCTGGGTCCGTTTCAGATGCTTTTCCACACAAAACTGTCGCCCCAAATCTCAGTCTTTTGCTTTTTACGGGTTGATATGCATCTACGTGTCGCTTTTAGCACATAGCCAAGCACCCCCAACCCCTAAAGCCTACACCTAAACCCCAAACCTAAACCCTAAACCTAAACCCTGAACCAAGACCCTAAACCTAAACCCCAAACCTAAACCCTAAATCATCCTAAACCTACACCTAAGCCCCCAACCTAAACCCCAAAACTAGACCCTAAACCGTAATATAATATACCCATTTGATCCCATTTGTTGATTCGTTATTATCTACCCACTGGGCGAACCTAGGTCCTGGCACTACAACTTCCGAAAATCTTGGCACCAACGAACGACAACCACCTTCGTCCAGGCCACTTCTTCAGGCTCCCCTCTTTTGCGTCGAACGAGCTTCCTGAACTGTTTTTTGTGTTGTCTGACCTCCACCATAAAACCTGAGGCGCCGCGACACGCAAGAAATAGGACGAAGAGGGTCCAATTGGGCTAGACACAGTTCAGGTACCAAGCATACCAAGCAAAAAAAAACAAGTTGGATTGTGGTGGATCAAGTTGGTACATTTCAGAATTCAGCAACTGGCAAAACTGCTGGCTTCCTGCAAGATCAGCGCACATCAGTGGTGCACACCTGCTATTCCAATGAGCTGATATCTGCTGCGATGCAGTTAGGTGACCGCGGATTTGCTCGCTCCAAGTCTCATGGGCAAGTCGATTGGGAGATATGTTAGCATCGCTTGCCGTATATTCCTGAGTGGGAAGTGGTTCATTGATGAATTGATTGATTCGCAAATGGATCGAGAAGAGGAAGGAGAGAGATAGATAGATTGGATTAGGTTAGACTATGGACTACAGATCAGATTAGATTTGATTAGATCATATTGAATCCATGATAAGAAGATGAATCGATGGATGGATTGACTGATTGGTTGATTGCTAGATTGCTTGATAGCTATCCGACTTGATGTCATGTGATCTACACATTTTTTTTTGGCACTCCTGTTTCTGTTCATCACTTGTGTCTGTTCATATGAATAAATACTATATTATAACAATTCCCACAGATATGAAATATACGTCTATGTACATGTCTGATTGCATATCAAACAACTGGAAAACTGTAAGAAGCAAAAAACAAAATAAAAACGCCAGGAAAACCTAAGAACAAGCACAGGGGATGGGAAGCCAAACACTTGAATAAAAAAAAAACAAACCAAACATGTCAATCAACAAAACAAAAAATTAAACGAGCAAAACATAGAAAAAACGATAAACAGTCCGAAGACCTTGGATTTGAGATGCTCCCTGAAAAGTTGCTGTTGGTTCGTGGTTGCTGTCCTGCGGTTTTCTTCGTTTTCGCGAGGCGTTTTTCTGTCCAGAATTCTTAGTTGTGTCGAGGCGTTGCTTCACTTTAAATGCTGTGAAGTCTGGACATGCTTGAAAGAAGAATCTTGGGTCACACATAAACAAAGAGGATCTGCTGGAAAGACAAGAAATCCTTAAAGGAGAAACTGTGCAATGCACCTTTACTTTTAAGAAGACTTGAAAACACAGAGGCATTGTGGAAATTTGTGGAAGCTATGCCACAAACTGGCTTGCTTTCAAAAGAAAAAAATTAAAAAAATGTAGATTTATGCAGATTTGAGATTACTTTGTTCTACCGACGAGACGCAACTACTGTGAAGAAAATGGCTCTAAAGAAGAGAGGCTGCTTTGAAAGGAATCGGGTCTACCGTGAAAGAGAACAGATGCATCTGTCTGTAAAGAACAGGTTTTGCTCAAATGCGGAGTTTATCTTTCAGCATTAGAATTCTTGAAAACAAACAAATTATCTTATATTCAAGGGGACGGACTTCCTTTGCAAAAGAAAGGTCAGGCTGCTACGAAGAAGAGGCATTGCTTTGAGAAGGGTGGACACCTGAAAGAAGAGGGGTTCTTTGACAAATTTGTTCCACCTCAAATAAGATGCTTTATCAATAGAAAGATAAAGTACCTTATATATTATAGACTTCAGAACGGGCTTTGCTTTAAAAAATAGATGGCTTGAGCATTTGTATGAGCATTAAGGTCATTTACAATGACAACAGGCATGATAAAACTTCACGCCAAAAATGGTTCATGCATCTACCAACTCACTCCAAACGCCTGAATACCTGGTCACAGGGCATTCGCAGTATCCGAACGCAGCCCTCAAGATTGTCTATGTGGCCGTTCTTTCCAACTCGACAACCATCAATTCCGTCATTTACAAGGACAATGTACGAAAATGCATTTTTCTACATATATATATATATATACATTCATAATTACTGTATTCATAATTCTTGTGGGTGCACCTTCGTTTGTCTTGGTCCTCTAGCATTGTCTACGTATCAACGACAAAACAGCTGAGTTAAATCGAGCACTGCGTGGTAACAAAAATTCAGACAAAGGTCGGTCCAAGATGTGTAGGAATCCCGGGTGGTTCCAAAAAATTGATCCTGCCACTCCTGCCACTCCTGCCCATTCTGCTCTGCAAAAGCGTTACTTGGTGCTTTGACACACCGACACGTCCTTTCTGCAATGTCAATTATAGAAATAGCAAGGTACTAGGTTACTAGGTTCTGAAATGTTACTGTCTCATTTCATCCCAGGTTTACTTTTTCGCACACTGTCATGAAATTTTTGCCGCAGTGCAGGCGGTGTTTCTAAAGATTGGTGGGACTTTCACTTGGAGTAGAAGGAAGAGACGAAGAGAAAGATAGGCAGGAAACCCATACGATTTTGAATGCGGTACAAACAGAATTCAGCTTAAGAAAAGAAGGTAAGGATACCTACAAGTACATGGTAAATGGTCATATCACCATGTCTTCTCAGGGTGAGGAAGCTTCGCAAACCGCTTGGCCTCATTACTGGCTCTATCCACATCACTGCTCAAACCATCGTCTACGATCTGCAGGTCCTCAGTCATGTCAATCATTACCAACTCAAGCCAATTCACTTCCAAAGCTTGGAACATTCTCAAGATGGGTTAATGACTCATTGCAAAGTCGAATAATTGCCAGTAAATTTGGATCTGTTATATAGATAATTATATGATATAGAAAAATAAAAATGATGCTAATTCGGGCTGTATGACAAAACGGATGATGAAGACGGTATATAATTCTGATGACTTCTGAATCAAACTAGCCCTTGGTGTTGGTTCAACATCCTCATAGCTTGACACAGCCGATGTTCGACAAAAACCCAAGTCTTGGGGGCCACCGTGCCCTCGATCATCTTTCAGTGTCAGTGTGTACATCGAAAATTTTCAAGTTGACAACCAAGTAAGTCACTGTATTGCATACATGAATAGACAAATAAAGTATTATATACATAAGTCAGTTTGAGTATATACATTCCGAAAGTTCAACCTTGCCTTTTCAATTTTTTTCAACTGATCTTTTGACGAGAATAATAATACGACAGTTTGAGTTTCAGTACAGCACTTTTCAAGTTTCCGAAATACAGAGTATGAAACTAGTATGAAAAACATACGAGTACATACAATACGTATACACACATAAAAATATAATATGTATATATATATATACATACATAGAAGTAAATTCGAAATAGGTACGCTTCTTCCCAACCACTCGTTCATTGAAGCTTCGGGCTGTGAGGTTTTCTGCACCTTCTCCAAGGGATGAAGGAATGTGTTGCTGTTCCGCCGGCCTGCACTTGAAAGGAGCCAGCAAGACATCCTTGACGTCACCCCGAGCGCACAACATCTCAAAACATACATACATATAGACGCATATAATGTATATATATATATATATCATGGTTTAACTACATACGCACGTACATACCTACATACCTACATATCTACATACCTACCTACCTACCTACCTACATATGTATGTACGTACCTACATACGTACGTACGTACATACGGACAGACAGACACACAATAACTTTCCATTCCGTACCATTCCATACCATTCCATACCATTCCATACCATTCCATTCAGGTCAATTCAATTCAATGACAGACAGAAATACATAACTTGTGCACTTAGACAGTTATATACAATACATATCAGCATGCAGTAGCATCACAAACAACAATTGAAGAATCATTGTTGCATACCTACACTCCATTCCATTACAGTACAGTACATTACATCACAATACACCACATTACATTGCGCTACATACATACCATTCCATACCATATCAAACCATACCATGCTATGCCATGCCATAGTACCGTAACAATCCATTCCATTCCATGACACTCGAGAGAATTCTTGCATGCATACGGACAAACACGCATACTTAACTTATAGAATTTGACATGTATCAAAATATGATATACCAGCAGTCATTGATGAACCATTGGACTCCAAGATCTAGAGAACAGGCACTGCAGCAATGCACTGCATGGCAGATTCATGACTAGGACCATTACAGAACTAAGCAAGTGCAAATATAATCAAATATACATACATAGATATAGATAGATTACTTATAAAGGAGGCATGCTACGCTGCTACTTTCTAGGTGGATTGCACGCTCACTCACCAGGTCCGCCTGCACTGGGGGTATCCTCAAGCAAGAGACAGGGCTGCTCGGTGGGACGACATGCCAAGACAATATGCTCGGGTGCACCTGGGCGCCAGTGGCGGGATGGAATTGGATGGGATGGCTTTGCACCAGGTTGCCAACCCTCAGTGCAAGAGGATTGCGGAAGTCTTTAGATTCACATGGCCAGGCAAAGTTTCAGCTTGCTTGAAGTGTTTACATAAGGGTGCAACGCATTGGGGGCTGCCTACCATCTTTGTTCATCGTTTTGATTTGACAACAGTGACAACTGTTATGTTTGCACCAAGCCACAAAGTGCCATTGATGCCAAGCCCAGGAGACTTAGCCCTGTACTCGGGCCTTAGCCCTGTACTCGGGCCAAAAAGGCTGCAGTATTTTGTTGCCAACATCTTAGTGACATGACGAAACACGGAGAGACCCGACATGACACAACATGACACGATATGACACATGGCTGCAAGCAAGAGTCTTTCTGCTTCAGTAAGTGCTCCTGGACCCAAAGTCTGCCAGCACAAGGCCAGCTGCAGCAAAAAGGGATAGAGCTAAAATTAGAACACATGCCACCCATTGCCACCATTCTTTCTCAATTACAATAGTTCGGCAACCTGAAATGTCAACTTGTTTCGGAGCATTCTTGCTAGCCGCTAGAAAAATTATACCAGCATAGACCCCAGATAGCAAAAACCAATTTTTGTGTCATCAATGTAGAGAACAGCGTAACGTCTGCAAGAAGGTCAAGGCAGCTTGATGTTTTTTCTGGATGCCATTGCTGTGTAAGGTGCCATGGGCACCCTGCAATGGAACGTCCACTCCCCCAAAGTTGTTCGTCACCCTCCCCTTCCCCACCATAGCACACTACAATTGCACCCTGCAATGGCACCCAGCAATGGCACCACGTCCACTCCGCAAGTTGGTCGTCACCCTCTCCCCCAACCATATCACACTACAATGGCACCCTGCAATGGCACCCAGCAATGGCACCACGTCCACTCCCCCAAAGTTGTCCACTCCCCCAAAGTTGGTCGTCACCCTCCCCCCCAACCATAGCACACTACTCCCATAGCACACTACAATGGCACACTGCAATGGCACCCAGCAATGGCACCACGTCCACTCCAGTTGGTCGTCACCCTCCCCCCCAATCATAGCACACTACACTGGCACCCTACGATGGCACCCAGCAATGGCACCACGTCCACTCCCCTAAAGTTGGTTAAGTTGTCACCCTCCCCCCAACCATAGGACACTACAATGGCAGCCTACAATGGCACCCGCCTGGTGCCACGTCCAATCCGCCAAAGTGGTTCGTCGCCCTCCCCCCTTTTTGGAAGTAAGAACCCCTATAGCTATCGCTATCTGGGGAAAAACTCCGCATAAGATTACTTAGACTTGAGGCTGCTACAATGTACCAAGAACTGTGGCACCTGTCGAACATACCTCACAAAATCCGTGAAAAAAAAATGAAAAAAAACACACTAGAAGGCTGCATCTTCCCTAGTACCCAGTGATTGCGGTGGGTGGAGTACAAAACATGTACTTCGTCATGTTCATGTAGGAGAACTATTAATGGTAAACATTGGTATACGTTATACTAGTTGTATTGGTTGCATCAACGAAGGCCAACCAACATCTTGTTCCGGCGGAAAATCTACTTACAAATGTTCACAAATAAGACGTAGACTACAATAATGAATATGTAAAGATCATTCTCATTCCCTGGCAGATGCCATGCGAATACCCTATGCCCAGTGCCAGCCTGTAAACTGGTCACCCCCCAAAACCCCCTGGGTCCGAATAGTCTGAAGGTATCTTCACCTGAACAAGTCGACAGGGTCGACACTCGAGCCACATCATCTGTTTTTTCGCGGCCAAGTGGCATGGGATTTCAAAGCTAAAACCACACTGGCAGTCAAGATCTCACCACTTCGATAGTCTACGGCACCTCGGAAGATCACAGAAAGCCAGTTAATCCCTGACTAAGTCTGGAGCGATATCAATTGCCCTTGGCTGTGTACTGCGAGTAACTTTGCACATTGGACGTCTCCAAATCCACACTCAAGCCAAGGCGCTAGGCCCATACCCCAAAAGTCCTTTCGTCGATGGATTCGTCATGAAAATGGCCACATGACGCCCATCCCCGGCTTCATACTCATCCTGATCACAAAAGGTGTGAAGTTTGATTGAGTGTGACTATGTGCGAGTGGGTTTGGGAATGAGGGTGCCAAGCACATAAATTTGAGCTTCTTTGATTGGGGGACAACAGGTGAAATGATGATGTCAGCAGCACGTATGAGTAGTCAAAGAGAGTAGCAAATACACGTACTAGTAGAATAACACAATAACCAGCTTCAATGCTGGCTTGATACGAAACACAGACCTAGATACTGTCAGCGATTGTATGTGTATATTATATACATGTGTGTAGGTTTTACACATTCATTACAATGTTGCAATGAATGCTAATTTCAATTTCGACCTCCAGCAAGAGTAGAAGCAACTACAAACCGAAAGCCAAAGGAGTTGGGCAAAGGACCAGCCAATGCAGTTCAAACTCATCAAAGGGAACTTCCAAGACAGCATGGCTGACACAGTTCAGAACATGGATTCTTGAAGCACTTCCAAAGTGACATATTGTCTTGAATCGCCATCATCCTGATATGCCCAAAGTATGTTCAGAGAGTCTAACCATGTTCAACCATATACGAGAGCTTCAAATGATTGGGTTTTACATCCACAAACGTTGACACCGGGTTGTCTCAAATGTTTTTCAACCCATTGTAAATCAAGGTGCTGGATAATCCACATCACCAGGTGCCACACAGTGAAGCAAAGGCTCACCGCTCCCATTGACATCACAGACTGGAATGGTCTCCTGAGGCCGTTGATGCCCAGCATCTCAAGCCGGCAGAAACGACCCCAAAACCATCCACCCCCGGTACCCAGTCGCAAGCGAGAAAGGGCGAGCTTCATTCCATGCCATCACACCCTTCTTAATCGTCTCATGATAAATCTCTGGCACTGACTTGTCAATGACCTAAGGGACAAGTGACAAGTAGCTTGCCGGGTGGAGGTCCTAATGATCTCCGCTTTCAGTGAATCTCGTCTTCTCAATCCCTCAACGCTACGCCGCTACGCATTCTCATGGGCAGTGTGTCTTGCGGATGAGCAGCATATTGCAGCTGTTTCCGTCTTGCCAAATCCCACTTGGAGATGACGTATTGAACCTCAGATCACAGCAATACATATAGCAATACGCCAAATCCACGTCTTTTGTTGTGATTTGGATGCCAAATGTGCGAAAAAAATATGGGAACAAAGAAGCAATCAAGGACGATTGCAAAAGCATCATAGGAAACATAGGAGACATAGGAGTTTCATAGAATAGCATGACATTTCATATCATTGATGCCTTTGATTTTGTCAACCTTAAACTGCTGCCGGGCTGCAGTTGTGGCCTGGGTAGGTCCTCCAACCAGGATAGGTGTAGTGAAGAAGCCCACCCTGGGACTTAAAAAAAAAAAACGCCATCATTCCATGTTTCATCATGTTTCCCATCCTGCCTTTCAAAATCTTCATTTTTTTAAAGAAAGATATGAAGACACAGAATCTCTGCCATGCTTGGCTTCCCAGAGATCCGGATTTCTGACCCACAGCTCTCGCATGGCACCTTGCATCCGAAGCTCGTGGGATCATGGGCTCTGCTGGGAGGGCTGCAAAAGCCACCTTTTGCCGGTGCCGCAACCGGCTGAAAAGTTGCAGTCCTGTGATACCACTGGATGCAAATATATATGTATATATATATATTATATATATATATATTATATATTATATATATTATATATTATATATATTATATAT